>CAUYRH010121415.1:0-13038 GCA_963574655.1 Perodicticus potto | reverse complement strand
TTTTTTGGAAAAAAAAATAAAATAGATAAGCCTTTGGCCAGTCTAACTAGAAATTAAAAGGTAAAATCTCTAGTGACTTCAATCAGAAATGATAAAGGGGAAATAACGACTGATGTTACAGAAATACAAGAGATTATCTTTGAATACTACCAGAAACTTTATGCCCAGAAATTTGACAATGTGAAGGAAATGGATCAATATTTGGAATCACATCCTCTCCCTAGACTTAGTCCAGATAAAATAGATGCCCTGAACAGACCAATTTCTAGCACTGAGATCAGAGAAACAATAAAAAATCTCCCAACAAAAAAATGCCCTGGTCCGGATGGTCTCACATCAGAATTTTATCAAATTTTCAATGAAGAGCTTATTCCTATACTAAAGAAATTATTCCAAAAAATTGAGGAGGGAGGAATCTTCCCCAATACATTTTATGAAGCAAACATCCCCCTACTACCAAAACCAGGTAAAGACCCAACTAAAAAGGAGAACTTTAGATCAATTTCACTAATGAATATTGATGCAAAAATTCTCAACAAAATCTTAGCTAACAGATTAGAGCTTATCATCAAAAAAGTTATACATCACGATCAAGTAGGTTTTATCCCAGAGATGCAGGAGTGGAAACTTCTTTTCATGCTCATATTATCTTTGGAGATTCTGATAAGGTGCTTTTGGAAATAAAGAATTTGAAAGATTAAAAAAAAAAGAAAAATTTCTTTAAAGTATTATAGACATTATTATTTCCAAGTTTTCTCTTCTTTTTCTTTCTTTCTTTTCTTTGTTTTGAGACAGAGTCTTCACTCTGTTCCTCCAAGCTAGAGTGCTGTGGCATCAACCCAGCTGGCAGCAACCTCAAACTCCTGGGTTCCAACAATATTCCTGCCTCCGCCCCCAGTATGGCTTGGACTACAGGTACTTGCCACAATGCCTGGCTAAGTTTTTTCTATTTTTTTAGTAGAGACAGGGTGTTATTTGAGCTCTTACTCAAGCTTGTCTCAAACTTCTGAACTCAAATGATTCTCCCCCTACAGCCTCCCAAATTGTTAGGATTACAGACATGAGCCAATGCCCTGGGCCCAAGTATTCTTTTTATTAAAAAACAAAAAAATTCTTAAGCCAACTCCAGTAAGATTACTGATCCCACCAAACCATTGAAACTGCTCTTCTTAAGGTCACCGATAACCTTGAAATAATTAACCCCACGGATGTCTTTTAGTACTCATTTTACTTGATCTGTCTACAATTTTAAACATAAGTGATTAACATCTCCTCCTGGAAACATGTTTTCATTTTGTTTCTGAGAGACCACACATTCTATGCTTTCCCAGTCTCTTTCACTGGTACATTTATCTCCCAAACTTTTAAATATTGAAAGGTCCCAGTATTATGATCTTGTAACTCTTCTTCTTTTTATACTTTCTTGGTAAGCCCATCAAGGAACATGTCTTTAGATACCATTTATGCTCATGATTGCCTGATGTATAATTTCATCCCAGATCTCTTGCTAGAAATCAAGGTTGAGCGATCTGTCCACCTATCTACCCTACTATTCAATCTGTACACACAAAAACACACACACCAACTTAGTGTCTCCACTTCAATGTATAATAAAACTTTCCAGTTTGAATGTTCAAACTGAACTTAGAGTTTCACCCTACTTCTCAAATAACTACTTGCTTTACACAAGATCCTCTAGTTACTTAGACCAAAATCTTTGTGTCTTCTTTTACTGCACTTCTTCTCTTTTTTGTAACCGTCACATCTACTCATTTCAACAAATCCTGTCATCCCTGTATTTAAAATACATGCAGGTTGTAGCCAAGTGTGGTGTCAAATGTCTGTAGTCCCTGGTCCTTGGGAGGCTGAGGCAGGAGTCTCTGAAACCCAGGGGTTTAAGGTCAACCCAATAAATACAGCAAAACCCTTTTTCAAAATAAAATAAAGAAATTATAAATTATAAATAAGTAAATCCAAGTTGTTTAATGGGTGTAGAGTTTCAATTTTGTAAGATGAAAAGAGTTCTGGAGATAGCTGGACATTAGTGTAAATATATTATCATTACTGAACGTACACTTAAAAATGGTTAAGGAGGTGATTTTTATGTTATGTGTACTTTATCACAATTAAGAATATTAAAGAAATACAAAGTACAAAAAAGTCTAGTATTTGACTACTCTTCACTACTGCACTCCCAATACCTTCACTACTCCAATACCCAATACCCTCCTCAATACCCTAATCTAAGCCACCATGGTCTAATGCCCGAATTCCCATGCTAGGGAGGAATATAAAAGGGAAAACTTCTAATAAGCTTCTCTGCTTCTCCTACTTCTTTACAAGCCTCTTCTCTGTGAACAAGTGAGAGTGACGCTATGAAGTCTGTCAGATGGTATCTTTCCCATGACCTCCTCTCACACTCTGGGTAGAGAGGAAGCCAGAGGGGGACAGGTACGACTCCATGACTTCTCTCGGCTTCTGCGACTCACCCTTTCTCTCCTCTGCTCCATCCACCTGGTCTCTTTGGAGATCGCCTGGCACTCCTACTTAAGGTCTTTGCACATGTCTTCAAATTTTATTTTAACTTAATACCCTGCAAATGCTTGATATTTTATGTCTCATCCTCTTTACATGTGCTCCTTATCACTTATGTAATCCAAATATACCACCTGTTATAATAAAAACAAAACCATAAAACAAAAATACCCAAAGAGTTTCAGTGACTTAACTCAACAGAAGTGAGTTTTCTCATGCATATCTGGGATCTATGTGAGAGGCGGAGTGGGATTCTTCCAAGTTTGTTCACCTAAGTAACAGAAAGGAGAGTGTGGCAGATAGTATCTTACAAATATGGCCTCGACAATATCTCCCATTGCACGTGTTCATTCTGCAATGTGAGAACAGCACTCCTTCAATCAACAGGTGGATGGATCTGCGTTCCCTTCCCTTGACTTTGGGTGTGGTTCTGAGTATGAGAGAAATGACACAGTCTGGCTGCTGAGGTTAGAGCTGTTTCTCTCAGGATGCACCAGTATCTGTTTTGTGTGGAAGCCCAGCCACTTTATCTTCCCTTGCAGAGTCTCAGGTGAGTTTCCACACCACAGCCCATATTAGCCAGATAAGGAAGTAGAGAGTCATCTAGAAGATAAGCTCTCAGCTACAGAGATCTTCAGCCTTCAACTAAAGATACAAACGTTGAAAAGCAGAATTGAACTATCCCTCCTAGCCTTTGTTCACATCTCTAATCTATAGACTCCAAGAAGGTGATGAAATTGTTGTTTTGTGACACTCCATTTGGAAGTTTATTGATCAATAGATAAATAAAAAGAGCTAAACCCCAGAGAATGGCTAGTAATCATTTTGACTGAAACTGCTTCTTTTTCACTATCATACTTTTGGTCAGAATTTAGTCATCTGGCTCAATCTGACTGCAATGGTTGCTATCACATTAGAAGTCTGTAAAATGTGGTCTCGTGATGGGGCTAAGGGTATGATGAAGTTGTTCTGGATTGTCAGCCTCTACCATAGTCCCTCACTAGTTAGTCTTTAATTATTTGTCTTTATTTTCGAACTCCCAAACTAGAAGAGAAGCTTCAAGGAGATAGGGATACTTTTTTTATTTGTTCCCTTGTGTCTGGCACATAGTAGGTGCACATTAAATGAAATGAGTTTTTGATGCAAAAGCTTGCTTTTGAGTGGCAGAATAAATGGATTTATGTTTGGTGTATTCTTGTAAATTTACCCTGGAATGCCCTTCAAATCTCAATCAAAGTAATCACTCTAACCTTAGATAGATTTTACATAAATTATTTTTATTTAAAATGGGTAAGAACATAACTCTCCATGTGTTTCATATCTTAAAACTAATCCACCAAATATAATAAACTAAGATATGCTATTTTAAAAGTATAATCAACCTCCCACAACACAACACATATTTTTTTCTGAAATCTAATTCCTGAGAAATTTAGTAATATTTTCTGTGGTGCTTCCATCAGCATTTGTTGATTAACAATTTTTTTTTTGTCATAATAGTTTTCTGGGTACTTAAGTGTTTAAATGTTTTTCCATAGTGTGATTAGCTAAAATTTCAGGACATTTCATGCACCTTTGGAAAATTTTATCATTAACAAGGGTAATTCTTTTATTAACTCACCAGGTTTAAATCTGTTTCAACAGTTCCTTTGAAAATGCTGCATATTTTTATCAATATTTTTGTCTGATTTGATTAGCTTATTTTTTATTTCTATGTGGTAGAAAAGATCAAGAATTTTCAGCTCCTTTATCTTTATTTTCTTTGCTAGCAGTTGTATTAACGGTTCTATCTATCATCCACTGTTTCTTGGCAAAAGAAGTGGAGTTTTGTTGTTGGATTTTGTTTTCAGGTTTTTTTTTTTTTTTAGACAGGGCCTCACTTTGCGGGAGGATAGAGTGCAGTGGCTTCATCATACCTTACTGCAACCTCAGGTTCCTGGGCTTGAGAAAACTTTCTGCCTCAGCCTACCAAGTAGATGGGACTACAGGCATGTGCCATGGTACCTGGTTAATTTTTTCTATTTTTAGTAGAGATGGGGTCACATTATTGCTTAGGTCGGTCTTGAATTCCTGACCTCAAGCAATCCTCTTGCCATAGCCTCCCAGAGTGCTAGGATCACAGGTGTTCCTAGCCCAATTTCTTTGTAAAAAGTTTTAAGTCACTCATTCATTTTGTGAAGCAAGCTGTGGTTAAAGCAAGGTTATTTAATCCATTAGTCCTGCAAACAGGCACAATGAAAGTACAAACTGGGGCAGAAAATATTTGTTCCTGGTGGTTATATGACCGAGAGCACTGACCTCTTCCTGGCTGTCAGCTGGGGATGGTCTCTGAGACCAAACACAGTTCCCTACCTTTCCACCTCTCCATATAACCTCTCATACTTTGAATCTCCTTTTTCAGGAAGGGTTGAAGGTCTTTTAAGGGCGTGGTTGATGAGGCCAGATATACCTCCATAATCCAGCTCCCTTTGGATTAATTTATCAACTTATTAGCCCCCTAATACAGGGGTGATAGTCCAGTCCACATGGAGGTCTCACGCTCAAGGGAGGAAATGGTACACAAAATACTATGTGACAGCAATCTTCAGGACAATCTCAGACATACGCTTACCTCGATGCTGAAAGATAACTAAACCGTGGGCAGCATCTAACCTCGTGTACCCCTTAAGACATCTCAGGGACTCTGTGAATTTGTGACTGAATAAAGATGATGATATTAATTCTTATATTAATTACAGTTAGATATTTTTTCTTAAAATTTCAATAAAAACAATATAAATAGAAGTTCTAATACTTTACTTTTTTACACAATAGACCATCGTGTCTCTATCTTAGCCTAAGTCCATACATTTCGCTTTCAAATCCACCCAAGAAAGATGCATGTATGTAAAAATTTGAGCACTCTGTTAGCAGATGTGCATCCCAGGGTCTCTGTTGTATTTGAGGCTCTCAAGTGGTCCAGATTCCCTGAGGAAGACTTTTCCTTTTCATTGAAGATGAGTCTTTGGCACTGTCTGATGTTCATGCAGTACTTTTGGGCAGTGCTCTTACAAAATGGATTAACAGGAGAGGGTGATGGCATGAGAGTACTGACAGAGGTCCAGAGATCACCTGACCAGGAAAGTCTTCCCCAGAGATCATTCTCAGAGTGTGGGAGATTCTTCCCTCTTCTTATACCCGGGTATAAGTTCAGTCTGGATAAGCTACCATAAGGAGGTTTAAGATATTTTTCTGAAAGCTTTGTTTTAAGATTCAGAAAAGTTCTATCTGTGCTGAGGGTATCTTGTGTCCAGGCCAGGGTGAGAAATTCCCGGGCCAGGTTGCATCATACTGCTAAGTCACACATAGTGTAGAGCCAGCAAGTGTTTGAATCTTACAGCCACAAAATGCCCAGTGCCTGGGGATATAAGCTGAGAGCTGGGTCCTGCTCTGCTATGTCAAGACAGTGCTAGGACAGCAGAAACTAGAGCATTATTGAGTAAATACAGAATTGGGGTGGTTATAAGCAGAAGTTCACTGGTAGAGAAAAATGTTGTGGTTACAAGTATAAGATCAACCAAGGGTTTGTCTGTTAGTAGAAATTTGAGACTGGAGGACCACACAGGAACATGTTCCTCACGGTCTGTTCAGATACACTTCTCCTTTTCACACTCTTCTTATGAAGGGAACAGGTATGAAATGAATGGATAAGAAAAAGAAGGGTGGTAGAATTTCTGTAAGACACAGAGGACAGAGGATGGAAGGAAACACCATTTCTGTATCATCCACGAAGTGGGGAAATGACTATTGGAGGGTAAATTGACTTGTAGAAATGTCTGAGTCACAACAGATCAGGCAAAGTAGTTTAAAGACAATAGTCAGAAATCAGAGAGGCCAAAGTCAGAGAAAATGAGGGGATTTCAAGTTCAGGGAACAGCTTTCTAAAACTAGATGATTCAGGAAACTCTACAACCAATGACACATAGAAAACATTGGGAGAGAAATGGGACAATCAGGGTGTCTACTCTGAGTTTATTCAGAATCTCAGTCAGAGAAAATACTGTTTGTCTGAAAGTATTGGACTCACTCCACTGGCTGTTAGAGCCTGTGGATCCAGTGATACAGCTAGAAAGATACAGAAGGGGCTCTACAAGAGTGGCTGTCTCAAGTCAACCTAAGCTCGTGACTTAAAGCCTGCTGTATCTACAGACAATAACCCTTTTGTTTACTAGAATAGAAACTTGAAGAGAGGATACATTTCATTAGGGGGTTATTTCCTTCACAAGGCTGGGCCAACTTCTCTTATAGAAAGACAATTCATGATTTTGAGGCTTCACCTGTATATATTTGTTTAAGCATAACCCCACCTAACTTTTCCTTTAGCACAATTTTATAATGTCATTATTTTCCTTCAATCACCTATAAATATGCACATTATTTTTTAAACAAAAATGTGGTTTTCATTCATTTTTTTATCACATTTAGTCTATTTCTGCTCACTATTTCTTTTCCAGCTGCACACAGCTACATATTTAAGATTTATTCTTTGTTCATTAAGGATTTGGGCCTATTTTTTTCAATTCACTATTACATTGCTATTGCATCGCTTACTTTTCTTCTGTCAACATGAAAGATACCTATCTGTGTGTTCAAATGTTTTTATGTTAAAATATGAAACTTTTTTATTAGACAGTCTATGATAATATCTCACTTAAATAATTGTTTATTTAGACCTAAATTTATAAATAAACCTATTAAGAGAAGTGCCAATAAAAAGAAGGAAGTTCTGCTGACATCAGCCAAATGCTAAAAGTGACTATTACATGTTCTCTTTATGTTTATATGATAAATGTTATAGTTATAAGACTAACTAGAGACATGAATTTATGGAACATTAAATGACAACAGCATCTAAAGTTTGTTTTCTTGAGAATTTAGCTTCAAGAGAATAATTTCAAAAAATTAATCTACTTGAGGATAACTTTTACTTTTAAACCTTGAAAAGAATTGCAATACTTTAGTATTCAGATATACAATTATATATTTAGAAACTCCAAAGAAAATGAAGTTATGTTATTATAACAGAAAGGAGAGTAAAATCAGAGTAATGATGCACATTGCTGTTCTGATTGATTTATAAAACTTGTGTCCTTAAAATTGATTGCCATTAAATTATCTATCCTCCCCTGCCCTTCCTCCATTTGTAGTTGTTAATATACTTTAATCCTTCTAAAAGGCCAGTTGTTTTCTTATAGTGAACTACCTTAGAAAAAGTCTTACCTGTACAGAAAGCTAGATACAGTGAAGAGCAAGTTTACCTTCCCAGAGTTTTAATTAAAAGAAGATAAAGCAAATTTGGAAAAGGTATATTTCATATGGTGAATTTGAAAGAATCACAAATAACTTGACTTTTTATTATTTATTATTTTCTAATGTCGGCCTAAATAAAAAACAGAGATAGTTTCTCTAAAAATATTGAGTATAAATCAGAAATAATAAGGCATGGCAATGCAAATATGCCTACAGTGGCAGCCATGGGCGTGCAGGGTTCTTAAAGGTAAATTATTACATAATTCTCATAAAAAATAATATGGTTGCTTTAAAATAATAATCCTTGGCTATAAGGGTCAATAACAAAATTGACATCAGACCAAGTTTGAACTGGCAGTTGCTGAGCCGATCTCCTCATAAAAGTACTTTTTTTGCATAAGTTTGCAGTGGCCCTCATTTAAGACTGTGGTTCTGGCAGAGTGGTTCTGCTATAGTTCTTGCAGTCAGTAATATTTTTGAGAGAGCATTCATTTCATGGCCTCACCTCACTCCATTTTGGATCTCACAGCTTTCACATTTCCTATCTTTTATCAAAAATCTTCTCAAAGTACTACTGATCAATAATCCCATGGCTTCGTTTCGATTATCCCTTGATACCAGATTGGACCAGTTCAGTAGTGGTCTAGTCTCCCATCAGAGGGATGTGATTGGTGACAAGGAATAAGTGTTAAAATTCTTCTTAGTCACATTCATGCAAAAAAAGAGGTTCAAGAGAAGTGGCTTTCAGGCTAAGTCTATATGAAGTTCGTTGTTAACTTCAATTTGATCTGTTCTGTAGGGCATTGGCCATGTTCTCAAAGTGCTGGGCCAGCATTATTCTTTTAGGAGTTGTATTTTTGCCAAATTTTAATGGGCAACAGGTACAAAGTTTTAAAAGGATAATTTAGGGTAAAACTAATAGTAATATGATGATTCCAAGCTGCACAGTAATTTTGAGCCAAGAACATAGACTTAAAGTCAACCAACTGAATAAATCCCAATGATCAAAGGGAACTAGATGACAATTGCTTTAACCATGAGGCTTGCTTTCTTATTTTGTGTATTAGGGTCTCAACTTCCCCAGAGGAATTGACCCAAGTTTGGTATGTATTATCAATGACAGCACAGATACCACCTTACTCAGCTAATAGGCAAATGAGAACAATTCTGTTATCTAGCTGCCTTGGAAGAAGACGTTACTGAAGAGTAATGACCTCTAAACTAGAGTCTGTGAGAATTCCTATAGTAACAGATTTATGAACAACCTTCTTTAGCATCTCTTCCATTCCTGAGTACAAGGACCCTCACAGAAAGAGCAAATCTAGAATCCTCTACCCCACTAGCTGGTAACTCATGTTTGACTTTTCGATGTAGTGAGAATGAGTTGGTCTGATGATTGTTCTATTGATAAGTTTCAGATAGATTATGCACATAGGTCATTGAAAAAGTTTGGAGAAGCACAAAATGAAGAAATGTAAAATTTGCATGGATGGAAAGTGGGTTAATCACAAAGGACATTGTTGATACATTTCTTGAAAGTGAAATAATGGACCATAACACATTGTGTTTCAAAACTTTTATAGTGTCTCATATATCAACAACCAAGTGTTCAGGGCAGTGCCTGTGGCTCAGTGAGTAGGGCGCCAGCCCCATCTGCTGAGGGTGGCGGGTTTGAACCTAGCCCCAGCCAAACTGCAAGAAAAAAAAATTAGCCAGGCATTGTGGTGGGCGCCTGTAGTCCCAGCTACTTGGGAGGCTGAGGCAAGAGAATCACCTAAGCCCAAGAGCTGGAGGTTGCAGTGAGTTGTGACGCCACAGCACTCTACCAAGGGCAACACAGTGAGACTCTGTCTCAAAAAACAATGGCTCAGCGCCTGTGACTCAATGGGCTAAGGGACCAGACACATACAACTGAGCTGGTGGGTTTGAATCCAGCCCAGGCCTGCCAAACAACAATGACGGCTGCAAACAAACAAACAAAAAAAATGGCCGGGCGTTGTGGCGAGTGCCTGTAGTCCCAGCTGCTTGGGAGGTGGAGGCAGGAGACTCGCTTGAGCCTGGGAATTGAAGGTTGCTGTGAGCTGTGATGCCACAGCACTCTATCCAGGGTGACAGCTTGAGGCTTTGTCTCAAAAAAAATAAAAATAAAAATAAAAATAAAAATAAAAACAACAACAAAGTGTTCAAATACCTTACTCCACACTGGTCTCCTATTATGCAGGTGTATAAGCATTTAGATGTCATTTTGAGGCATTCCACCCACAAAAGTAAATATGCCCAATAGAAACACAGAATAGTCTTTCATCAGTGGATTTTTTCTATATAGAAAAATTAAATCAGGAATTAGTTATAATACCTGCTGCAAATTGCTGATAGTTTTTCCTCTTGAAACTGGTCCTAACAAGTTTTTTTTGTTTGTTTGTTTTTTACCTATGTTAGGGGAATCCAAGGAATGTTTTAAGAGGGATGATCCACTGAATATTTCTAGGATCTCACTAGCAGATCAATGATGAAATAGGTAAGACGACAGGATTTGAAAGTAGATAAGCAAGATTAACCTTATAAGAGGGCACAGCATACATTTTGCACAGATAGGCTACTTGGATTGTTAGTAAAATTGCTTACAGGTTGAACTAAAGGATCACTAAAGTCATGGAAAGATTGAGGTTTTGAATGACAGCTCCAGCAATTAGTAATCTGTGGCAACAGAATGTGAATAAAGGTTTTGTCCTTCCAGGATAAAGAGGAAGAGAAAAAAGTAAAAACTTAAAAAGATATAGTCTTAGTCCAATTATCTTAGGAAAGGGCTGTCTACTAAAACACTGTCTGCTTTAAATCCTCTAAATCTTCATTTAATTCATACACAGGAGTGAAAATACACTCAGGAGACAATGAACAAACACAATTTGAGCCTCCCCAGCCAGGTTGGAGGGAGTCCTTTTATAAAAGTGATTTTTTTATTGCACAAAATCTCCTGGCTGCAGGTTCTAATGTTTTAGGACTTTGTGTCCCAAAAGCACACTAGCTCATGGCCTCACAGTTTCTATAAACCTGTATTCAAGAGTTCTTTTTAGCATCTTTTTAAAAAATCTGACTACCAAAGAATTGAAGCAATAACTTTGGATTAAAAAGACTTAGAATAGCAGGGATTAAGAATTGGATGAAGGTTCACCATAACCAAAATCAACAAATAAATTTCGTTATTCTTGTGGAAAATAACATTTTAACATAATAACCAGACTTATGACTGATAACATTAAATTATTAGAAATTACATATAATTTTTGGAACATTATGGTTGATATAATGCTTACAAATGTAACTTAAATCAGATGTAGAATAATTTACCATTTGTCAATGTTTCCCATATAATTCAATTTATCAAATCAGCCTAATTACTGTGATATATCTCTTTTATTGATCCTTTGAGAAGTTCCAGGTCTCTCCAAAATGTCCTGAGTAGTTTAAGGTCAAAAAGATTTTTTTCTCCACAATTTAATCTTAAAGAAGTTTGTCAAATGTATCAAAAAGTTTGAAGCATTCAATCAAAATGGAAGCTCAGGTGACCATAAAGTAATAGTCATTCATTTAACAAGAGTGATAGTTAAAAGACTTCTAAAGGAAATACAGAAAGTTACAGAGTTGGGAAAAATTACAAAAACAAAACCTAAAACTTTAAATCTTTAACAGAGATAACTCAGTTTCCCAGCCACTTAAAAATCCTGACAAAAACCACACAGACTACAGAAAATTATCTTGATAAGATGAAAGTCTCTATTTTCTTATTCCACTTAAAGAAAAACCTCCTGCAGAGAAGAGGAGCAAGATAACTGCCGAGTAACAGCTTCCTTGGAACTGGGCACGGTGAGACTGGGGAGAGAAGACTCCAGGCATCTCTGGCTGGAATCTACCGAGAAACATCCTTTTGGGGACATAGGGAGTTAGCAAGAGACTTCTGGACCCTATGAGGAGGAAAAAAGCAGTGGAGAACTAGCAAGTGGTTGCGTGTGTTCATCAATCTAATCCCTCAGGCAGCTGTAAGTACAGTAGCAGTGAGATTGCAAACTGGAAAGGCCTAACCTGTGAGCTGTTTTGTTTGTTTTTTTGGACTTGGCACTCAGTTGAACTATCCTGGGAGAACTTGGGCAAGAGTGTGGAGGACTTTAAGCATTGTCCAGGGCCCCAGACTGAGCCGCTGAGCCAGAGGGAGCTAATAGTGTTCCATAGTGGGCCACAGGGAGCCATTGTGGGAGAACTGCCCTGGCAAGCTCTGCCCTCAGGGTCACAGAGCAAGGATCAGGCGGAAGCGAGTAATCTAGTGACTGAGCAGCCTAAAGGCGGGGACTGAGACGCCCTACAGCCCTGGCCCTCAGGGACATAAAGTAAGACTGGTTTTGGCATACAGGGTAAAGTGGACAGCCACTTCAGGAGTGATCCCAGTGACAAGTGCTTTCCTGAGAAAGCTTCTGCTTAGCCAAGGTTAGCACTTTAAAGTGTCTTTTATGTGGGCTGAGGAGAGATTTATGCTCTCCACCATGGTTTGAGAAAACAGCAGAGGCTTCCAGTCTCCATCTCATATAGCCGTGTCGCATTGTGATTAACATCTCATACCCCAGAAGATCACCTGTTTCCCAGAAAATATTCAGCAAGATATATATATGGCTTCATTTTTGTTTTGTTTTGTTTTTGTTTTTGTTTTTTCCCCAAATTTTAACATTTCCCATGTATATTTTTCTTTTTTTTCTTTCTTTTCTTTCTTCATTTTTCTAGTTTAAATATAATTTTCCATTGTTGCCTTATTTGACAATTAGAACTTCATTTTTGCTAGTGTTTCTACTCCTATTATTTGGGTTTTCCCCCAATTTTATCCCATAAAGTTTTCTGTTTGCTTTTTATGGTTGGATTTATAGCATTTTTGTCTTTCCTCTCTACTTGGTGGAGGTGAGGTACTATGTCCAAACAGGCTAGCAAAGAGCTGATGACCTTAAGGGAACCACCCAACGTGATACCCCCAGAGGCTGGGGGGTTTTAAGGTTGGGTAAAAGTACCCTACTCTACACCTATATTGCTCCTGTCTCTCGCTTTCTGTGCTTCTCTTCTTTTTGTCAATATTACCTTTTACTCTCCACCTCTCCTTTCTTTTTTTTCTTTTTCTTTCTTCTTTTTTTCCCTTTTTCTCTTGTGTTCTCATCCTTCTGGTCCTGTACCAAAAGG
>CAUYRH010121413.1:0-13833 GCA_963574655.1 Perodicticus potto | reverse complement strand
GTGATTAAGAAAATGCTATGAGGGCTATCTCTCACAGTACGATCAAAATGTTTCTGATTGTATATGAAGCACATTCTGCCCTATGATTGCACCAATGTACACAATTATGATTTAATAAAATTATTTTAAAAAAAAGATTTTAGCAGAGCTAAAACAAAAGAAATTTGCTATAGATAAAGGGCATTGTATGTTACCCAGTAAATTAATGATGACAGAATAGTTAATTATTGGGGGTGCTTGGCATTTCCTCACTGGATATTCTTAAAAATCTATAATAGTTGCACAACTACAGCAAACTGATAGGCATAAGCATTCTGAATAAATGGTGAACATAAGGTATTATATTAAATGATAATTCCAGCACTGACTAATAAGGGAAATGAAATAGCAAAACCTTTTCCTTATTAGGTGAGAGTTTTCCCTGCTCATACAGTATTAACAGAGTGATAAATATCTTCCAGTATGAAATCTGGTTGCTTAGGAAAACTACGTAAGGCATCTATAGGGGGCCAAAAAAAAAATTAAGGTATTCAGGGAAACAGGAAAATACATCTCATTCAAAAGAGAAAAATAATTAAAAACTACAACAGAAACTTCTCTTTGAAAAGACCTGATACAAATATACTAAAGACTTTAAAACTATCTTAAAGATACTCAAAGTATTGGAGGAAGATGTAGTGAAAGTCTAGAAAATGATGTAAAAGAAATGGATATGAGGAAAATGATAGAAAATCTAAATGAAACCAAAAAGAAAATCTGGAGCTAAAAAAATACAATACTGCAATGTATAAAAATCAACAGAGAGATTCATGTGCTGATTTGAGCAGGAAGAAACAATAATCTGAACACTGATGGTAGGACAATGAGAATTATTGAGTCTGTGGGCGGAGCACAGTGGCTCAAACCTGTAATCCTAACCCTCTGGGAGGACAAAGAGGGTGCATTGCCTAAGCTCACTGGTTCAGGTTGCAGACCAGACTAAGAGCAGACCTCGGTCTCTAAAAATAGCCCCACATTGTGGCGGGCACCTGCAGTCCCAGCTACTATAGGCAAGAGAATCACTTGAACCCAAGAGTTTGAGGTTGCTGTGAGCTAACACCAGGGCACTCTACTGACCTACGGTGACAAAGCAGACTCTGTCTCAAAAACAAAGAAAAAAAGCCCGGCGTTGTGGTGGGCGACTGTAGTCCCAGCTACCTGGGAGGCTGAGGCAAGAGAACCTCTTAAGCCCAAGAGTTTGAGGTTGCTGTGAGCTGTAACATTACATCACTCTACCCAGGGCAACATAGTGAGACTCTGTGTCAAAAATAAATGATAATAAAAAATAAAAGAAAATTATTGAGTCTGAGGAACAGAAAGAAAAATATCAGATAAAAGTGAACAGAGACTAAGGGACCCGTAGGACACCATCAAGCCTATCAATTTATGCAGTGTGAAACTCTCAGAAGAGAAAGAGAGAATATTTAAAGAGACAAGGGCTGAAAGCTTCCCAAGTTTGTTAAGAGACATAAACATAAACATCCAAAAGATAAGTAAGCTTCAAATAAGACTGTCAGGTCTGTCCAGATGTTCTCTGGTCCCTGGTTCCCAGTGTCAAGAATGAGCACTGGCACCCAATCAAGCTGGAGACAGATCACAGATACAAAATAATCATGCTCGTAACACTTATTACAGGAAATAGAAAGAAGCCGTATGAAGTGAAAGTGAAGAAGAAAGCTACTCAAAGAGAAACCAAGTGGAAGTGTGTTCCAGGAGGACCGGGTCGGCCTCCCTCGGGGTGGGGGACCCCAGACTCCGGTCACACTCCGTCTATCGGCTCACCAGTTCGCTCTGCGTCTCTCCCGGCAGGATTGGTTGTCTTTTCTAACTGTAGGGTGATTGACGGGTTGGGGTTATATAAGAGATTCCATAACAGGTTAGGTTCTATAACAGATCCCTTACTAGGAACGCATCCTCATAAAATCCTTCACGAAAACTCTGTCCTTGCTATGCTAATCAGATGGTATTGAACCCGGTGTCAGTTAAAGGTTACCAGGAACGCCTTATTGTGTAAGTTCCCACAAGGGAACACGTCCTACCTGCACTTTGGTTCCTAGGTACAATTTGGTTCCTACTTTCCATCCTTAGCCACTGCCTTGTCACTTGCTTACCCTCCACCAGACCCAACGAGGTGAACTCAAATAGATCCTTACTAAGACACACTGTAATAAACCCTTCTAAGGGAAAAGACAAAGAGAATCTTAAAAGCCAAAAGAGAATCTGGGCAATGTGGCTCACACCAGTAATCTCAGCACTCTGGGAGGCCAAGGGGGTGGACTGCTTGAGCTCAGGAATTCCAGACCAGCCTGAGTAAAGGGAAACTCTGTCTCTAGTAAAAATAGAAAAACTAGCTGGGCATTCTGCCTGGGTCCTATAGTTCCAAATGCTTGGTAGGCTGAGACAAGAGCATCACTTGGAGCTCAGAGTCTGAGTTGCTATGAGCTGTGATGACAGGGCACTCTACCCAGAGAACTGAGTGGTAGTCTGCCTCAAAAAAAAAAAAAAAAAACAGCCCAAAGAGAAACAATTACCCACACACAAAAGACAAAAGATTGCCAATAAGTTTATCAATAAACTTCTTATTAGAAACTTTGGAGACCAGAAGACATTAGGCTGATTTATTCAAAGTGCTAAAAGAAATCAAACAAATAATCTGTCACTAACTCTATTTCTGGTAAAACTCAAGAGTGACAGAGAAATTAATACATTAATGTATAAACAAAAGCTGAAGGAGTTTGTTATCACTAGACATGCCCTGCAAGAAATGCTCACAGATTCCGGCAGAATGAAATGAAATGAAAGGATATTAGATAGTAACTTGAAGCTGTATAAAGAAATAAAGATTTCAATATAGATTCATGTGCAATTATTAAGGCTAATATTATTATAACAATCATTTATAAATCCACCTTGCATTTCTACATGATTTCAGAAGTTTTTATGTGTATATACATATATGTGTATGTATATATACATATTAGAGTTACTGGTATAACAGGCAAATATTATTATAATGTAATTTTTAGTGCTATATTTTGTGTTTCATATAATTTAAGAGAATGTATGAATTTAGTTTGTTTGTTATTTTGGAGGCATACATTGTAAATTTGCAACTTTTCTGACATCAACAACAGAAAAGAGTACTTGTGGAGCTGTAAATGAACAGTTTTTTTAATGTTATTAAATTTAAGATGGTATAAATTCAGATTAAAGGGTTATAGCTGGGATTTTAAATGTAATCTCAAGTATTACCACAAAGAAAATAGCTATAAAATATTGACAAAAGGAAATGAGAAAGGGATTTTAACATTTCACTACAAAATAATAAATTGAACACAAAAAAAGTATGAGAGATTTTAAACAGCTACAAAATATATAGAAAACAAATAGAAAAAATGACAGAAGAAAGTTTTTGCTTATCAGTAATTACTTTAAATGTAAATGAACAAAACTAATAATGAAAAGACAGAGATGAGTATAATAGATATAAAAATATTATCTAACTATATACTGTCTACGAGAGGTTCACTTTATATCCAAAGAGACAAAAAGGTTGAAAGTGAATAAAAAGATATTCTATGCAAATGCAAGAGAGCCAGGTTGGCTAGGCTAATATTATATAAAATTGGTTTTAAACCATAAAAATTTATGAGATAAAGGACATTTTATATTAACAAAATTATCACAAATGTAATGATACATAACAATTGTAAACATTTATGAATCTAATGACATGTTATCAAAATATTAGAAGCAAAACTTACAGAATGTAAAGCATAAATGAACAATTCCGTGATAATAGTTGGAGACTTTAATACTTCACTATCAATAATGGATAGAACAACCAGATAGAATAAATATGGAAACAGAGGATTTAACACAAACACTCTACCAAACACAACAGCATGCATTCTTCTGAAGCTCATAAGAATATTTTTCAAAACAGAATGTATATGAAAAATGAAATTAAGTCTCAGTAGATTACTCAGAGACTTTAATACTTCACTATCAATAATGGACAGAACAACCAGATAGAATAAATATGGAAACAGAGGATTTAACACAAACACTCTACCAAACACAACAACATGCATTCTTCTGAAGCTCACAAGAACATTTTGCAAAATAGAATGTATATGAAAAATGAAATTAAGTCTCAATAGATTAAAAAGGGTAGATAGCAGATTATAGTCTCAAACCACAACTGGATGAAGTTAGAAATTAATAAGAGAAGTAAGATTGGAAAATTAACAAAACTCTGGAAATTAATACACTATTAATCAACCAATTGATCAAAGGAAAAAAAACACAAGAAAAATTAGAAAATACATAGTGATAGAATCAATAAAAACACGACATACCAAAACTTACATGACAGCAACAGCAGTATAAAGGATGGAAATTTACAGCCATAAACATACATGTTGAAGAATAAGAAAGATATCATATCAACCTAAATAGGAAAAAGAAAAATAAAGAAAATCAATGAAACCAAAAGTTGGTTCTTAGAAAATTTATCAACAAAATTTATGTACCTTTGGCTAGATCCAGAAAAATGTATATACCTTTGGCTAAATCCAGAAAAATTGGAAGAAATGTAAATTATTAAAATATGAAATATAAGTGGGGATCTTTGTTTCTTTCATAGAAACAAAATGTATTATAAGAGAATACTGTGGACACTTACATGCCAACAAATTTGATAATCTAGCTAAAATAGAGAAATTCCTAGAAATATAAAAACTACCTAGGTTATATTACAAAAACAAATAGAAAATGTACATAGACCTATAACTAAATAATAAGAAGATTTTGATTAATCCACAGTTAAATATCTTCTGAGAAAGAGAAACTCTGGACCTAAGGTAAATTCTACTAAACATTTAGAGAATAGCTAATACCAATCCTTTTCCAGCTTTTCTCAAAAACTGAAAAGAAGGGAGCAATTTCTACTCATTAAATGAGGCCAACATTGACTTACTGTCAAAGGCTATGAGAGATACAACAAGAAAGTAAAACTAAAGACTAATATTCCTCATAGATATTGAAGCAAAAGTTCTCAAAAAACACTAACTAAATTTAGCCACATATTAAGATAATAACACATTATGACTGTGTATGATTTATGCCTGGAACATAAGAATTATTCAAGATATGGAAACTGATCAATGTAATTCCCTACATCAACAGAATTTAAAAATAATTTGAAAATCTTGATTCAAAGAATGGTTTTGACAAAATTCACCTCCCTTTCATCATAAAATTTTATGACAAACTAGGAATACAAAGAACCCTCTCTCAAAATTATAAAAGCCGTATCTGAAGAATTCATAGGTAAAAACATCACACTCAATGGTAAAGGACTGAAAGATTTTTCTCTCAGATCCAAAGGTAGTCAAGGAGGCCTGCTTGGCTGCATTGGCTAAATCTACTTAATATACCACTGGAAGTCATAGCTACATTGATTACTTAAGGAAAAAAATTAAAAAGAAATTTTAGCATTTAACATAGAGTTACACTTTTAATGCATAAGTATACGTTTATCTAGATACAGAATTAGCACTACCCATGTATAATAAACACCCCTATTTTTCCTTCAAAAATTTGGGCAAAAAAGTGTGCTTTATGCATGGCAAAAGGATGAATACTGCATGATTCTACTACCATGAGGTACTGAGAGTGGTAAAATCAGAAAGAGAAAAAGTATAATGGCCATTGCCAGGGCCTAGGTGGGGGAAATGGAGAATTTTTGTTTGAAGGGCATAGAGTTTCAGGTTTACAAAATGAAAAGAGTTATGATGATGAATGATTATACAATATTACAAATGTATTTAATGCCATTTAACTGTAAACTTCATTATGATTAGAGTAGTAAACTTATCATTATGTGTACCTTATTGCGACAAAAGGGTAAAAATGAAAAAGTTATGACTGGTTTTATAGAAAGCAGAAGATTTATATATGAAACCTTTAGTACTATATTTGGCATTTTCTAAGGATCTATAAAATTAGTATATATTGGCCAGGCATGGTGGCTCACATCTCTAATCCTAGCATTCTGCAAGGCTGAGGCGGGTGGATTGCCCTGAGCTCACAGGTTCGAGACTGAGGGTGACAAAGTGAGACTCTCTGCAAATAAATAAATAAATACATAAATAAAATTAGTATATATAATTATTAAACAAAAGTGTTCTAAATGCTTCTATTATATTTCTAGTCCACTCAGAGTCTGTAAATATCACAAAGGATATAAGCAGTACATGTTGCTGCATAGAGAAGAGAACAAGTTTTATCAGGTTTAGATGGCTTTCATGAATCCTCTTTTACACACTGTATTTGGCCATTTTATTCCTGTGTATAATGTGCCCCACATTTTAGGGCCAATCTTTCAGGGAAAAATTCTTTTGTTTTAATTTTTTCATTCAAATTTGATTTGCCTATATATTAGGTACTTGGTTTTTGTTGAAAATTAAGCTATCAGATAAACTGATAACATGCATAAGAATGTCTAACATTGCTACCCAGTTAGAATTTGCCATCAACAATAAGTATATTATTTGCTATAAAAATGAACATTTGCTGTTTAATCAACATAAAATTTAGAGGTTTGCTTTGAAATTATTTCATTTGGGAGAAAAGACTGTATTTTTACATATAGTCTTAGATAGTCTGTATTTTAACATAGACCATATAGGATTTTGATACCGGAATTTCAGGTTCTTGGTCTCAGTGATTTGAAGAATAAATCCGTGAACTACAGATCAGTGGTAAGACAGAATTTATTTACAGAAATGAGTACAAAAACACTAAAGTTCCTAGTAGAGAGACAAAACTCAAGTCAGGAGAGAAAAGCTCTCTCCTTTTTCTCTCCAGGTCTGTCCCCTTCTCCCTGTCTGTCTCTTAGTCTAGGCGTATATATAGGTGCATGGGTTTTTTCTATATGAGGCCAAGAAATGAATGGACACAGTCTCTTCAGCTGGGGCAAGGTGAATGAATGTATTAATGAATGGACACAGTCCATTCACGGAATTGAGGCCTAGGAAACTCACATGAAATTGACCTAGGCATAGGAAATGGGGGTTTCATATTTAGTCATAAGTGCAAAGTGAAGGAGACACCAAGGCACGGGTGTCTCCCCAGCAGTTGTCCAGCCTGTTTGGCTATTGGAGCCTCCGTGGGTCAGAGGTTCCCTTCCTTACCCACCCTCCAGCCTGCTGGTTCTCTGCTGGCTGCCACCGCACGGACACCGCCAAGGTAGAGGCTGCAGGTCCTCCAGCTCAGCTCGGACTAAGCTGTCTGGGGTGCCACCTGTCCTGTATCAAATTTATTATTTTTTCTCTTTTCCTGCTCAATATTCTATAACATGTTTTTTGAAAACTATACACGCAACATGATGTTATGGGATACATGTGGATAGCAAAATGGTTACTTTTGTGAATCAAATAAGCACTTCTATCATCTCACATTGTTATTCTTTTTGTTTGTTTTTACAGTGAGAGCAGCTAAAAAGGTACTCATTTGTCATAAATCCCAAAGAGTGTACAATTTTATTACCTATAGTCCTCCTGTTTACACACACCATTATGGGAAACACTATGGAGTTTTCCAAAGAAAATAAAAATATAATCACCATGTGAGCTAGCAATTCTTCTTTCGGGATATAGACAAAGGAAATGGAATCCTCATCTCATAAAGATACCTGCTCTCCCATGCTCATTACAGCATTACGCAAAATAGCCAGGATATGGAAACAAACCAAGGGTCAACAGAGAAATTGATTTTCTATTTCTCATGAAGTTCTCAGTGTAGAATAGAGTAAAGCAGTACATGCTAAGAGCTAAGAAATGAGCTTTTTCATCAGATTTCCTGCATGCAGATCATGGCTATACAAGCCAATTATATGTGTGGTCTATAACAAATTTATGTCGACATGATCTATAATATTATAACAAAAATAGTATCCATTTCTTAGAGTTGATTTCAGGATTATATATTCAGTCTGCTTACATTATTATTTGTGTGATTATGTTCACATTTCCAATAAGAAAATAACTCCAACACCGAATATTCAACTTATATTGAACTAATATTTCAAAATAAATAATCATAGAGAGAAAACATATTCTTTGACTTCAAACAGCAAGAATGACAAGCAAAACTGAAGAATTCAAATAAGCCTCCAACAATATCAAATGATGCTCACACTCGGTTTTCCTTACTATGAAAAATAACACCTAGGGCAGAGCCTCTTTAGAGCGGCAAGAATATTAGATTCCCAGCTCCATTTATACTCAGAGAGAGGCTGGGTTGCATGCAGATGAGTTTGTTATCATCTAGCACCTCAAAGAGAATTATAACTTCAGGTTTTAAAAATTATAGCCAGTCACTACTTGCATTTTCTTTCTGAATTTACAACTGATAAAAGTGGGGGGAGTAGGAAGGGGGAGAAAATGATGTCAGGTGACCTTGTCACATTAAGAAAAATTAAAAATGAAGTCATCATTCAAAATTGTATGCAATTAAAGTACATTACCATAGATAATAATCTTGAAACTGGCAATCATATCCAAATACCACAAATCAAAGCAAACCCTGAGAATATTCCCAGAAGTGTCTGGGAACATAGTAGACAATTTATGACAGCCAGGTAAATCAATTGATTACTAAAAATGCTTAATAATCTAGTGAAGGAGGGAAGCGCTAATATTTTGGCACGAGGAGGCACTAGACAACACTTTGCTCATTAATACACTGAAGAGAGAAAATGGTTTGTAGGCAAAGTTTGGTGACCATTTCATAAATAACATTTAGGTAAGGGAAATGAATACATGATGAAAACGGGAAGAAGTATTGTTTAAAATGAAAGAAGGAGAAAGGCCCCGAGAAGCAGACGAGTCAGAGCCAAAACTGGACTCCAGGCACAGATGCACTGTTTCAGAGGGTGAACAATCTGCACATTTTTAGGAACTTATCTAAAATTATCTGTTTTCCCAATGGAATGGCCTCAGAGTCACTGAGTTTCCAGGCTTAGTGGCTCCAACCTCTTTCCTTTTCTGTGATGGTTATTGCAGGAAATTGTCTTAAACGTACATGGTACTGCATACGAATCTTAGCATGTGTAAAGTCACTACATCTTTCTATTTTTACCTTCATCAGGATACATTCCTCAAATCAAAGTAGGCCAAAATACATGAATAAAATGTATCAATATACCTAGTTTCTTATTTCTATACAATCTTCAGATCCAGTCAGGCAGTTATAAAGAATAAGCTTGCGAATTTCCCATAGTTCTGTTTTCCTAAATTGGCTCCTACTCTGATGGTTTTTTAATTCTTCTCTCTCTCTCTTTTTGGTAAGTAAATTTACTGTCCACCCACTGCTTAACTGAGAGACACAGATATCCTATTTTTAAAAGGACTGTTACGTGTGACTCTTGAAATTTTAAATTGTCTAGCTTCATCCCCCTTTTCAGTACTGTCAAATGAATTTTCATCTCACTTAAAGTTAAATTTCTAACTTTGGCTTACAGAGCCTGACATGTGCTGGCTCTCAGCTATCTCTCTAGTCCTCCAAGTCACTCTCTCCACCCTACCCAGGCTGGCCTCTTGTTTCTCAAACACACCTCACCATGTTTGTATTTGCTATTTCCCTTCAACCCCATGGCTTGTCTCCTCCCTTAAGTACTGTGTATCTTTTTTCATCAAGGCCCTCTTCATTCACCTTACCACAATAGTACTTCAATAATGCTCACTTCCTTTGTGTCATTTAAATTTCAGTTGGAAGGATTTGAAAGCAGATGTATAAATCTCCACCTTCATACTTTGCATGGACGTTTGGCTTATTAATGCATGTGCTGGTAAAATTTAACAACTGGCTTCAAGACCAGGAAAAAAAGAATCCTAATAGCATTTTTTTATTTCCCACTTGCAGGCCACCAAAATCGTGTCACTGAGTGTGAAGTTGGGAAAAAATGCTAGCAATTGGCCTGCAAGTTATTGTGAGGCCAGCTCCTTAACAAAAGGGAACCACAACATGAATGTCGTTTGAAATGTTGGAACTGGCTCATAGCTTCACAGTTTCTGCAGAGTCTGCAGTGGTCTTTGTTGGAGCAAGAAAGAAATTATTTTTATTATTATATCAATGAAATGTAGTTTTTTTTGCTACTGTAAAATAGCCCAACTTGATTTGTACAAGTATGTTTGGAATATGTTTGGAAGTTGAAAGCATCAGCCTGGCTCTTAAGATTTTCAGTAGTCAGACAAATTACATTGTTACACAATTCATAGTTCTCATGTTAAAAAGATACAGTTTGCTTAGGAGAAGAACTTATATGTATGTAAGTATATAAGTGTGTGTATATATACATGGTGTCCACAAAGTTCTTGTCAATTTAAAATTGTTGTTTAATTTACATTGCATAAGAACTTTATGGACAGCATGTATATGATAAAATTAGTAGAAATTCTTCTAATATTTCTTAAATGAGAAGACAATATATAGTATAATAAAAGTAATAATGGTTATCCATTATTTTTTGCTTACTATGTTCTGGAAATTGTTCAAAGCACTTCATGAGCTCATTTCTTCTTATTTACTCAACAAACCACAGAGAAATATGGTGATATTATCCACAATTATTGCTATTGAATTGAATTTTGTTGTATATAGCTTCTATCGTTTTGAGGCACATTCCATTTATGCCTATTTTGTTAAGTATTCTTATTATAAAAGGGTGCTGAATTTTCTCAAATGCTTTTTCTGGTGTTTAAGGATTTTACCTATTCTCAAGCAGGTTGTCAAAATTTTTGTTTGTTTTCTTTCAAAAATTTATTTATTTTTGCAATGGAAAATGGAAAACAAATGTATATAACTTCTCCTTTGATCAAGGAAAACAGAATCAGAATTGTGCATCTTTCTAAAAGCAGGAATTCAGAATTGATTAAAGTAAAATATAAATCAAGTTACTTGTATATAAAATATGTTGTCTTTCAGACTCTACTTTATAAATAATTTTTTTCTGTTACTACTTTTTGGAAAAATTGGATAGCATAGATTATTTAAAGAAACAAAATATATAAAAGTACTTTTGACATTTTTAAAGATAAAAATTATTAAAAAAGCAAAACTACCAAATATTTTTAATCCAAGTTGTTAAAAGGTTAATGTACATGCTAATAATAAAAGAAGTAAAACTAAAATAAAATGTTTTAGAATACAGAATGTTTCTTTAGTGGATTTTCTTCTACAACTGCATACAACTTCTTGTGCAAAAAGATGATTTTATTTTACATCATTTAATATCTACAGGTATATTTTCACTATAGCCTTTATATTTATACATCAGAAAAATACTTCAATCAGCAAATGTTTGGGGAGGATAGTCTTATTTCATAAATGTTTCACTTAGGTCAGCGGTTCTCAACCTGTGGGACGTGACAACCCTTTCATAGGGGTCGCCTAAGACCATCCTACATATCAGATATTTACAGTACGATTCATAACAGTAGCAAAATTATAGTTATGAAGTAGCAACAAAAATAATTTTATGGTTGGGGGTCACCACAACATGAGGGACTGTATTAAAGGGCCACGGCATCAGGAAAATTGAGAACCATGAACTTAGGTTGTAAATTAATAAAAAACATTTTTGTCTCACTTTTTTCTCAAGTTCTTTTAAGGAAAAGTAAAGAGAAGAGGGAAGGAGGGGAGGGGAGGGGAGGAGAGGAGACAAGAGGAGAGGAGAGGAGATTTTAGTTTTTCTTCAGGTGTCCTCTCCAATTTTTACCTCTTTGTGCAAAAAATGGACAGTATAGATTATCTAAAGAGACAAAATATATGAAAATATTTTTGACATTTTAAAAGATAAACATTATTGAAAAGCTTTAAATGTTAACAGTAAATAAGAGCAATTTAAATACCAATTTCTGACTCCAGAGCACATGTTCTTAGTCACTAAGAATTATTTGAGTGTTATGTTTCTAAATGTGTTAATAAATGTCAAGGTCTACTAAGCTGGATCACTACTATTACCTTGAGCAAATTTTAAAAACTGGAAGTATTCACTGAAAGGCCCTATATCAATTTAATTGACATAGAAGTAAATATACCACCTATTTTTAATAAGGCATTTTGGTTTATTGCATAGTTCCACTTTAAATCATACTACTATATAATGATATTTATCCAAAATACAAGAGAGACACTTATATAAAGCAAAAGTCGTAGAGGAGTAATTTGTAAAGTGCTTAGAAAGAGCCCATATTAAAATCATAATTTTTAAATTTTTTAATATATTTTAATTGTTATTCTTTGAGATTCATTGAGGATACAAAGAATTAGGTTACACTGATTGTATTTGTTAGATAAAGTCCATCTTATAATTGTGTACCACCCCCAAGAGTTGTGCCATACAGTGTGGCCCCCATCCTGCTCCCTCCTTCCCTCTCCCCACTCGCTCATTCCCCTACCCTCCCCTACCTTGTATTAGATCATCTTCTGCCTTCATATTAGAATTCAGTACATTGGATTCTTGCTTCTCCATTCTTGTGATGCTTTACTAAGAAGAATGTGTTCCACCTCCATCCAGGTTACTAGAAAAAGTATAAAGCCTCCATCTTCTTTTAGTAGCTACAGTCCTGTGAGGACTGTAGCTCCTAATATTCGGTATATTATATACACAATACATACATACACACACATACCACCACTTGTTAATCCACTTCTGGGTTGGTGGGCATTTAGGCTGTTTCCACATTTTGTCAATTGTAAATTGAGCTGTGGTGAACAGTCTAGTGCAAAATTCCTTATGATAAAAAGGATTTTTTTTTCTTCTGGATAGATACATAGTAATGAGATTGCTGGATCAAATGGGAGGTCTAATTTGAGTTCTTTGAGGATTCTGCATACTTCCTTCTGAAAAGGCTGTATTAGTTTGTAGTGCCACCAGCAGTGTGAAAGTGTTCCTTTGTCTCCACATCCATGCCAGCAGCTGCAGTTTTGAAACTTTGTGATGTGGGCTATTCTCACTGAGTTTAGGTGATATCTCAGGGTAGTTTAGTTTTTGTTTTGTTTTTTTTAAATACATGTATTTTATTATTCTTCATTACATTATTCCCCACCCCCACCCCTCTGTGGTAAGACAGAATTGATTTACAGAAAACAATACAGAAAACACCAAAGCTCCTGGTAGAGGGAAAGATTTCAAGTGGGGAGAGAGAAGCTCTCTCCGTTCCTCTCCCAGTCTTTCCCCGTCTCCTCCTCTAGGCCTCTAGCCTCAGGGTATATATAGGTGTATTGATTCCTTGGCCGGGAAACGAATGAATACAGTCCCTTCTGCCGGGGGCAAGGTGAATGAGTGTATCAATGAATGGACACAGCCCATCCATGGAATTCAGGCCTAGAAAATTCACAAGAAACTGACCTAGGCATAGGAAATGGGGGTTCCACATTTAATCCCAAGTGTAAAGTGAAGGCAACACCAAGGCACAGGTGTCTCCTCAGCAGTTGTCCAGCCTTTTTGGCTATTGGAGCCTCTGGTGGGCATTGTAGGTCCCCCTCCTTGCCTGTCATCCAGCCCACTGGCTCTTCAGCTGGCTGCCTCAGCACCAACACCACCAAGGAGGAGACGGCAGGTCCGCCGGCTCCGCTGAACTGGCTAGGGTGCCAGATGTCCTGCATCAATTCTCCCTCTCCGAGTAGAAACCCCAACTGCTGTTAGGGAAAAGGGGCGAAGACTCGATCTAACTGCTTCCTGCTGAATTGGGCGATGATAGAAGGGGGCAGTTAGGGTTTCTC
>CAUYRH010121409.1:0-16321 GCA_963574655.1 Perodicticus potto | reverse complement strand
CCTTTTCTTTCTTTTTTTTTTTTAGAGACAGAGCCTCAAGCTGTCACCCTGGAGAGAGTACGGTGGCATCATAGCTCACAGCAACCTCCAATTCCTGGGCTCGAGCGAGTCTCCTGCCTCCGCCTCCCAAGTAGCTGGGACCACAGGTGCCCGCCACAACACCCGGCCATTTTTTGGTTGCAGCCATCGTTCTTTGGTGGGCCCGGGCTGGATTCGAACCCACCAGCTCAGGTGTATGTGGCTGACACCTTAGCCCGTTGAGCCACAGGCGCTGAGCCTTTTTTTTTTTTTTTTTGAGATAAAGTCTTTCTCTGTCACCCTGGGTAGAGTGCCCTGGCATCGTAGCTCACTGCAACCTCAAACTCTTGGACTTAAGAGATCATTTTTCCTCTGCTTCCCAAGTAGCTGAGATATGGTACCCACTACAATACCCGGGTAGTTTTCCTTTTTTTTTTTTTTTTTTTTTTTTTTATGTAGAGACAGAGTCTCACTTCATCGCCCTCGGTAGAGTGCCGTGGCGTCACACAGCTCACAGCAACCTCCAACTCCTGGGCTTAGGCGATTCTCTTGCCTCAGCCTCCCAAGTAGCTGGGACTACAGGCGCCCGCCACAATGCACGGCTATTTTTCTGTTTTGCAGTTCAGCGGAGGCTGGGTTTGAACTACCTTTGGTATATGGGGCCAGCGCCCTACTCAGTGAGCCACAGGCACCGCCCAGTCTTCCTGTTTTTAACAAAAATGGGGGTGGGCTTGGTGCCTGTAGCTCAGTGGCTAGGGCACCAGCCACATAACCCTGGAGCTGGAGGGTTCGAATCCAGCCCAGGCCCGCCAAACAACAATGGCAACTATAACCAAAAAATAGCCAGGCGTTGTGGTGGGTACCTGTCGTCCCAGCTACTTGGGAGGCTGTGGCAAGAGAATCACTTAAGCTTGATAGTTTGAGGTTGCTGTGAACTGTGATGCCACAGGACTCTACCCAGAGCCACAGCTTGAGACTCTGTTCCAAAAATAAATAAATAAATAAATAAATAAAATAAAGATGGGTGTCTCACTCTTGCTCAAGCTGGTCTTCAACTCCTGTACTCAGGCAATCTACCAGCCTTGGCCTGTCACAGTACTGGGATTACAGGCATGAGCCACATCACCTGGCCTCCTTTTTTTTTTTTCAACCCTTGAAAAAATGTAAAAGTCTTATGGTTACTGTAACAAGTTAACGGAAACTTAGTAGCTTGAAACAACACAAATTTGGGCGGTGCCTGTGGCTCAGTGGGTAGGGCACCGGCCCTATATACTGAGGATGGGGGGTTCAAACCCGGCCACGGCAAATTGCAACAAAAAAATAGTCGGGTGTTGTGGTGAGCACCTGTAGTCCCAGCTACTTGGGAGGCTGAGGCAAGAGAATCACTTAAGCCCAAGAGTTTGAGGTTGCTGTAAGCTGTGATGTCATTGCACTCTACTGAGGGTGACATAGTAAGATTCTGTCTAAATAAATAACTAAAGTCAAAATGGGTAATGTTTGGCTAAATTCAAGGTGTCTGTGGGTCTGCATTTCTCCTGAAAGCTCTAGGGGAGATCTGCTCCCTAGGGCAGTGATTTTCTTTTTCCTTTTTTTTTTTTTTTTTTTTTTGGAGACAGAGCTGGAGGTTGCTATGAGCTGTGACACCAGCACTATACCGAGGGTGACAAAGTAAGACTCTGTCTGAAATAAAAAAGGGAATGAAGCACCGATGCACTGATAACACACTATAAGAACCACATGGGTGAACCTTGGAAATGGTGCTTGGTGGCAGAGGGCAGACACAAAAGGTAACATGTTGTATGACCTTATGTGGAATATCCAGAAAAAGGAAAGTCTTTGAGACGAAAGTAGATTTAGAGGCTATCAGGGGCTGGGGAGAGAGGAAAATAGAGACATTGCTTACTGGGTACAGAGTTTCTGTTTGGAGTGATGAAAATTTTAGAAATAGATAGTAATGATGGTTATACAACAGGGTGAATGTAATAAAAGTCACTGAACTGTATACTTTAAAATGGTTAAAATGCCAAATTTTGTGACATATGTGTATATATATATGGTTTTTGATTAAAATGCCAAATGTATATATATACATACACAGGTGGGTTTTTTTTTTTTTTAACCACATTAGAAAAGAAGAAGGTTTAAAAAAAAGCAGGATGTTGGCCAGTGGCCACAGTACAGCTGTTGGTGCTAACTGGCCCTTTAGGTAAAATTTCATCTCCCTGCTGTTCTTCTGGTCTTGCCCACAACAGCTGACTATGGCTGGGAAAAGGAAATCATTTTTATTTTTAAATTTTTCTTAGTTAGCCAAACTTGTATTAGGGATGTTAGGGGATCCTTATTTTTAAATAGGGATGTTGTCTAAATCTCCTGCTAGGTTATAGTTTTTTTTCTTTTTCTTTTCTTTCTTTCCTTTTTTTTTTTTTTTTTTAGACTTGATTGCTCTGTTGCCTCCGGCCAGACGGCTGCGGCATCAACCTAGCTGGGAGCAACCTCAAACTCCTGGATTCCAATAATACTGCCTCAGCCTCTGGAGTAGCTGACGCCCTGTGACAACACCCAGCTAATTTTTCTGTTTTTAGTAGAGATGGGCTCTTGCTTGCTCAGGCTGGTCTCAAACTCCTGAACACAAAGGCTCCTCCTGCCACAGCCTCCCGGAGTCCTGGGATTACAGGTGTGAGCTACTGCACCCATAATGAAGATCCTTGAGAGGGTCCTGCTGCTGCCGAAACTCCATCATGCCGCCTGGCTCCTTCTTCTTCGTTCTGGTGTCCCTCCAGCACCTCCTTATCCTCACTATCAGCTTACAGCCTCACTTCCCATTTCTCTGCGGAAGGAGGAAGCACCTAGAAAATCCCACACCCGCCCGTCGGCACTTCCTCTTCCCTCTGTGCACCTGGGATCCGCCAGGCCTGTGTCCTTGGGTGAATGTCTGTGCCCTGTGCCTGCAGGGAGGACCCTTTCCCTTATACTGCTCAAAGACGTAGCTCCAAGAACCTTCCCACTCCCGCGTCTTCAACGTGGGTCCTCTTTTGGAGCATACCCATTACTGCCAACAAGTTGTTGCCATTCCCCTTTCAAACCAGCCAACCAACCAACTCACAACCCTAAAGCCTCTTGACTCTGCTCCCCTGTACTGCTGGAAGTGGGAGCTCGGATTCCCTCCCGCTCACTTCCGCTGGCCCCCACAGTGCCACCAAAACTGCTCTTGCCAAAGTCACTAGGGACATCCAAGGTGCTGCACCCAGGGCTCTTTTTTCTGTCTTCACTGTTTGTGACCTTCTTGAAATTCTTTTTGTTTGGCATCTGGGATATCCTGAGGTAACAGTCTTCAGACCTGGTCTCTGTCAACACACATTCCCTGCTTTTCAACAACAGAATTTCAGAAAGCTCTAGAAGCCAAAAAGTGTGGTACAGAATCCAGACTCTCCCTGATCCCCAGCTCTATTATTATCTGGGTAACCAGGCTAGTCCCTTAATCTGACTTGGCTGTAAATAGAGACTGCCCAGCATCTTACTGGTGGGGCTGTTGTGAAAAGCTGAAGACAGCCTGGCATGCCACAGCATCGGTAAGTATTAGTTGCTATTATCACTGGCATCGGTTTGCCATCAGCAGCGGCCAGAAGCGTCTGAGCTGACCTTGGAGAGTGACAGGATTAGATAATGCATGGGAAGGACCAGAGGAGGAGCCCAGCCTTCCCTCTTCCCTGCCAAACCTGGCTGCAGGTGAGAGGTGGCAGGCCTGCACAAGGTTCACTGTTGTTACACACAGTGTGTACCTGCTTTATAGACCAAACAGCCTCATGTGGGCCGATGGGGTGGGGGGCGAACATAACATTTGGCCCACAAACCAATTGCCCATTGAAATTAGTTCAAGCGGCTGGGGCCCCAGCCATATTCACCAGAGCTGGCGGGTTTGAAACAACAACGAAAGCTACAACCAAAAAATAGCCGGTGTTGTGGTGAGTGCCTATAGTCCCAGCTCCTTAGGAGGCTGAAGCAAGAGAATGGCTTAACCAAAGAGTTTGAGGTGGCTGTGAGCTGTGACGCCACAGCACTCTACCCAGAGCGACAGCTGGAGACTCTGTCTCAAAAAAATAACAATAAAAATAAAAAAATAAATGGTGGGTCACTGTAGAGCTGTGATTTCTCAACTGATGTGCTGCAGCACACTGATGTTCTGTGAGAGGATCTTAGGTTTACTGCATACAATTTTAAAGATCATTAGTGAAATTATTATTATTTTTTTTTTCTTTGAGACAGAGCCTCAAGCCATGACCCTGGATAGAGTGCAGTGACTTCATAGCTCACAGCAACCTCCAATTCCTAGGCTCAAGAGAGTCTCTTGCCTCCGCCTGCCCAAGTAGCTGGGACTACAGGCGCCCACCACAACGCCCGGCCATTTTTTGGTTGCAGCCGTCATTGTTGTTTGGCGGGGCCCGGCTGGATTTGAACCTGCCAGCTCAGGTGTACGTGGCTGGTGCCTTAGCCACTTGAGCCACAGGCGCCAAGCCTATACTGTATTCTTAAAGTACAGTAAGCTGGAGAAAATAGTAAGACAATCATATGAAAGAGAAATTATCTTTACTGTTACAGCAGAAGTGGATTACCATAACGGCCTTCATCCTTCTCATCTTCACGTTGAGTGGGCTGAGGAGGAGGAGTGGGGTGTGCTTACTATCATGGGTCAGGGGGCAGAGGTGGGAGAAAGTTATGTATAAGCAGACCTGCACATCTCAAATCCATGTCATTGGAGGATCAGTTGTCCGTTCAGTGCCTGCATCCATTTATTCATAATCTTTTTAGATTTTTTTTTTTTTTGTAGAGACAGAGTCTCATTTTATCACCCTCGGTAGAGTGCCGTGGAGTCACACAGCTCACAGCAACCTCCAACTCCAGGACTTAAGCGATTCTCTTGCCTCAGCCTCCAGAGTAGCTGGGACTACAGGTGCCCGCCACAACACCTGGCTATTTTTTTTTTTCTGTTTTGCAGTTCGGCCGAGGCCAGGTTTAAACCCGCTACCTTTGGTATATGGGGCTGGTGCCCTACTCGATGAGCCACAGGCACCGCCCAATCTTTTTGGATTTTTTTGGAGACAAGAGTCACATTTTGTCACCCTCGGTAGAGCGCCATGGCATCATAGCTCACAGCAGCCTCAAACTCTTGTGCTTAAGCAATCCTCCTGCCTTAGCCTCCCAAGTAGCTGGGACTACAGGTTCCCACCACAGTGCCCAGCTATTTTTTTTTAGAAACAGGGTCTCATTCTGGCTCAGGCTGGTCTGGAACCCGTGAGCTCAGGCAATCCATCTGCCTTAGCCTCCCAGAGTGCTGGGATTACAGGCGTGAGCCACCACACCTGGCCCCATTTATCCATAATCTTAAACCAACTGATAAGGAGCCTTAACTGCACTTGTAAATGCCAGTTGCAATGTTACAGAGCAGAATCATAGGCATGGAGCCTCGTTATAGTCCCAGATCCAGAGATTGGGGCTGGAAGCTGTGGGGTGCATCTTGAGACTAGGCCTGCTGCAGTCTGCCCTCTTGCCCCCTCCATTTGCCAGATGCACCCCTCCCCATGTTACCAAGGATCCACCTTCAGACTCAGTTGGACAGTGTCAATGAGAGTCTCATAATCTCATCATGTAGGCATCTGAATGGGGTATGGGTGAGGCTCCAGGAGGTGGTCTATGTAGCCTCTGGGCACCACTTTTTTTTTTTTTTGCAGTTTTTGGCTGGGGCTGAGTTTTGAACCCACCACCTCTGGCATATGGGACCAGCGCCCTACTCCTTTGAGCCATAGGCACCGCACCTGGGCACCACTTCTTTTTACCTGTGGACCTGTGACAAGTGGGAAGGGCCACATCCCTCAACACGGTGCATGCAGGCCCAGGGCTTGCTTCAAAAGGCAGGAAAAGGGAAGAAACAAGCCTGGTAAACTTGGGCTTCCCCCTGACTCCATGCTTCACCCTCTGGAAGGGGTTCTGCCCTGAGATTTCCTTTTTTTTTTTTCCAGGTTTTGGCCTGGGGCCAGGTTTGAACCCACTACCCTCCGGTATATGGGGCCAACGCCCCACACCTTTGAGCCATAGGCACTGCCCTGAGGTTTCCTTTTTCATGAAAAGTATTTGTCAGCCTCTCTCTGCCAGTGGCATTGGGTCTGTTGGCCCTTTTGCTGGCCCTCTGTTTCTCACTGTGAGTTGATGGTGTTTCTGGATGTCAAGGGACATGCTCAACTGGACATGCCCTCAGCATTCCTAGGTTCCTCTTGCTTGGTTGAGATCCTTTGTGAGACCCTTCATCTCTATGACTTCTTGCTCTTTCCCAGATTTAGCGAAGATTGCATGGCCAGAACCTCATGCTTTTCTCTCTGATACATGATTCACAGACATTTCCTAGTTTAATCTTCTTTTGCTATCTGGAGGGGCTGTTTGTTCATTTTGTTAACAGTCCTACACAGATTTCTCTCTCATTTTGAAGATAGCACCTGTAAGACTTTGATTGGAAATTTTCTCAGCTAGACATGTCAGGTTTATCACCATGAGTTCTGATTTTCATGTCACTGCAGGACACCTCATCCCTGCTATTCTCCACTCTGTACCAAGGGTCTCCTACTGACCAACTGTCCAAGGCAACCTAGACCGTTTCTCTCTTGCTCCTCAAAATTCTTCCTCTGTTGTCAGGTCCCATCTTGGGTTTTGCCTCCTGCAGCCTGGGGCTGGAGATACTGGTGGTTGGGGCCAGGATGGTGCAGGGAACTGGTATAGTATTCTGAAAAAGAGTATTCTAAGACAAGTACAATTAGTACTTTTGTTAATTTAGGCATTGGATTATAGAATGAGCTGCCAGGTTTTTTAGCCTAGTGCTGTTCCTAACATCAGCTAAGGGTCTCTGCACTCATAGAACTTAGTCTGATAGAAGAAAACAACTGAGTAGATTAACAGAGGGCAGTGGAGATGTGCAGAGGGGCAGGTATTCACAGAGAAATAATTACTAAAGGAGAGCATCTTAAACCAGGCTGAGTGCCTGAGGGTAGCTCACCTGGTGTGGAGCCTGCCTGGGAGAGCACAGATCAAGTGGCAGGTGAAGGGCAGGCAGTGGAGGTGATGGTCCCACCTGGGGTTCCTGGCCCCGTGAGCACTTGGAGTGTTGTCCTGAAGTGAACATGTGAAAGAGAAGAGTAATATCATATTTGCCCTTCAGCTCAGTCTGGTTGAAAGGAGGCCAGACCAGAGATCTTATGTCGTACTTTCGTGGAATAGAGGGTTGAAGCCAAATGTATGATTTTGTGGAAGCGAAAAGTTAAATCAATAAAAATGAATCTTCAACAAACCAGGAAAAATTCATCTTGAAGAGTGTGCATTTAAATCTGTAAGAAGGGGTGGTGCCTGTGGCTCAAGGAGTAGGGTGCCAGCCCCACATACCAGAGGTCGTGGGTTCAAACCCGGCCCCAGCCAAAAACTGCAAAAAAAAAAATAAATAAATCTGTAAGAAGTCTATAGACTCTTAATTGTATAAAGAATTATCCACTTCTCTAATCATGGATGTGTAAATTGTTTTCATTTCACCACTGTAGGGCCTTTAATAAATTGTATGCCACATGCTCATGAGAGCACTGTGAAAACTGTTTGCATTGGTTTTTTCAGATACGTTAATACAACCGTTGAAAAAACAATTTGTCTTTCCAAGTGACTAAAGCTGTATCCTTGACTCTTTAATTTCCTTTCATAGTATTTGTCCTAAAGAAATACAGAAAAAGCTTGGTGGACAATGCATGCATTTTTAAAAATTGTTAGGTTGTTTCCTACCTTCTACCTAAATCGTGGAGTACCCTCTTGACCAGTGGTTCTCAACCTGTGGGTCACGACCCCTTTTAAACAAGGAAAAAACATTGCGGCATTAGGAAGGTTGAGAACCACTGCTCTTGATTGTATGTGTTCTTGTCTTAGCAATGGGAAAGATAAGACTTCCCCCACCCCAACCCCCAGGAATTCTTAAGATTCATGTGAGAACTGATGCACTGACCTCTCTCTGCAGAAACAAGCACATCATGATTGACTTGGGCACCGGCAACAACAACAAGATTAACTGGGCCATGGAGGACAAGCAGGAGATGGTGGACATCATAGAGACTGTGTATCGTGGGGCCCGCAAAGGCCGCGGCCTGGTAGTGTCTCCCAAGGACTATTCCACCAAGTACCGATACTAAGCATCCATCAGTTTGTGGATAAATATTGTGGAGCTGTTTTTTTATGCAGAGATATTTCAAACTGTTGAGAGCCTTTGGAAGCTCAAGGGCTGGAAAATCTCTGAGATACGATTACAGGGCCTTAACTAGCTGAAATAAACAAATGTGGTGATAGGACCAGTTGTAATTGTTTGTTCTTGAGATACTTGATGTATAGATGACACATTTTTAGTTAAAGTTAATTCTTACCTTTACCCTTGGAGTGAGAGTAAGGTAAACGTTTACCCTGTGAGGCTCTTAATGTGGTGAATAGTGGTATAAAAGTGCTCACCTCTACTGTTAGATTGAATTTTTTTTTTAAGGCAGGGTCTCATTCTCTTGTCCAGGCTGGAGTCATCATAGCTCACTGCAGCGTCCAATTTGTGAGCTCAAGCAATCCTGCCTCAGCCTCCCAAGTAGCTGGGACTGCAGGTACTCACCACCACACCTGGTTAATTTTATTTTTTGTAGAGACGGGGTCTCGCTATTGGGTAGGTATTATCCAGGCTGGTCTCAAACTCCTGATCTCAAGTGATTGTCTCACTTTAGCCTCCCAGAGTACTGGTGTACAGGTATGACTATCTAGCCAAGTTATTACTGTGAAAACATGAGGACTTGAAAAAGAGGGAAACCCATTTTTTACACAGACATGCAAATGAGTATGTGCTTTTTAAATTGATTTAAAATTCAAATGAAAATCTACAATTTCTAGTCTTAATTTTTGCGTGTGAAAATAGTGACTACAAAATCACATTACAATGAGGGGTTACTATGTGACCTCAAGTACCAGGCATACAACACATTCAGTATGTAACTCCTAATTTTCCTCCAAAGAAGGTAAAACATAACCAGTAAGCATATAAAAAGATACTCAGCATCATTGCCTATTAGTGAACTGCAAATCAAAACTGCAATGAGATACCAGTTCATAGCCACTGGGGCCACTAGGCTCAAGGAGTCAGATTATAGCAGGTGTTGTGAGGACATGGAGAAACTGGAACCCTCAAACTGCTGGAGAGTGCAAGAGAGTCCAGCCATTTGGGGAAAGGGACAGACTGGTCCTCAGTTGACCATTGTGGTACCATTTAACCAATAATCTCTCTCCTAGGTGTTTACCCAAGAGGGCTGAAAATACATGTTTACATAGAAACTTGTACACAGCAGCATTGTTCACAGTAGCCAAAAATGTGGAAACCCAAGTGTCCCTTCACAGACAAATGGAAAAACAAAATGTGGTCCCTCCATGCAAAGGAATATACAATCAAAGATAAATGAAGTATGGTACATGCTACAACATGGATGAAGCCAGTCACTACACGTATGATTCCATTGATAGGAACTGTCCAGAACAAACAAGTCTGTAGAGACAGAAGATCAGTGTTTGCTTAAGACTAAGAGGGACGGGGGAGTAAAGAGTTGTAGCCTTGGGTAGAGTGCTGTGGCGTCACAGCTCACAGTAATCTCCAATTCCTGGACTTAAGCGATTCTCTTGCCTCAGCCTCCCAAGTAGCTGAGACTACAGGTGCCCACCACAATGCCTAGCTATTTTTTGGTTGCAGTTGTCATTATTGTTTGGCAGGCCCAGGCTGGATTTGAACCTGCCAGCTCTGGTGTATGTGGCTGGTGCCTTACATTGTCTTAATGTTTGAGACAATTAAAACATTCTGTGTATGAAAGTTGCATAGTTCTGATTATATCAAAAACCATGGAATTTGGCTTGGTGCCTGTGGCTCAACGGGCTAAGGCGCCAGCCACATACACACCTGAGCTGGTGGGTTTGAATCTAGCCTGGACCCGCCAAACGACAATGACGGCTGCAACCAAAAAATGGCTAGGCGTTGTGGCGGGCGCCTGTAGTCCCAGCTACTTGGGAGGCGGAGGCAAGAGACTCACTTAAGCCCAGGAATCGGAGGTTGCTGTGAGCTGTAATGCCACAGCACTCTATCCAGGGTGACAGCTTGAGGCTCTGTCTCAAAAAAAAACCATGGAATTATATCTTTTAATTGGGAATGATATGTGAATTATACTCTTACTGATAGCAACTTTATTAACTGTTACCAAAAAATGATAAGCAAAAAATTACCTTCCACGTTTCTAAGTGTATTGTATATTGTACTTATTGTAAATGTATTGCATGTTGTACTGTTGGGACTGCCCTTATACTACTACGGACTGGTCAGCCTAAACAACAGGGATTTTTCTTCTCAGTGTTGGAGTCTAGAAGTCTCAAGATGAAGGTTTTAGCTGATTTGGTTTCTGGGCAGGGTTTTCTTCCTGGCTTGTGGATGGTGCCTTCTCGCTGTGTCCTCATGGGGCAGTTCCAATGCAAGGGAGTGAAAGTACCCATTTGAGAGCCTCTTGAAGGACCCACCTTAATGGCCTCAGTTAACTTTAATAACATCTGCAGAGGCCCCACCTCCAAAACAGACATACTGGGGTTATGCCTTCAACTTAAGAGTTTTAGGAAAACATAGGCATTCATTCAGTCCATAACATTTATAAGTTGTAGTAAGTTTGTTCACGCTTGTTTTAATAACCGTTTTGTTTTATGACTGCAGTATATTTGAATTCACAGTGATGCAGACTCCATCCCAAGTTGACCTCTGATATACCTACCCTCTTCTTTGCCCTGCACTAAATATATTGCAAATAGTTTTCTCCTTACAACCACTTGCAAGGTAGATATTTTGCAGAGAAGGAGATTAAAGCTTATATTGTCCCAAGATACAACCAGCAACGGAGGATATGAATTAGGAACGCAGGTGTGCATAGCTACTGAGCCTTGCCTCATCTGCTGCATCATGTTGCTTTAATCTGCGTGGAACTACTTAGTGGCTCTCTGAGCATCTAGTGACTTGTTTCCGATCTCCCCAGGAAACTCGGTTATAGCACCTAACGCAGAGGCAGTAAGTCTAGGAGTTCAGGCTAAAGTAAGTAGTCAGTTTCCTAGAGCAGCTGGCATGTATGCACAGGAGACAGGCAAGAACATTGCAGCATTGTTTAGAAACTATTAGTGAAACAGAGGATTGGTCAGGGAAGGACTGTTACATGGCAGTTAGAGACTGAGCCAGACTTGTGCTCACCGACAGGTGGATCCCACGAAACAGAAAAGCAAGATGCATACAGTGTGGTGTCACATACCTAAAGTGTTCAGAACAGGATCCAAACACCATCTTGTAGGCGAGCTTAGGGCCTCTTTGTGCCTGCACTGACCTTGTATGGAGGCCAGCACCACCACAACTGCAGCATCCATATCTAGGCCACTCTGACAGGCTGCACCCAGCCAAAATGCAGGGTGATTTGTGGCCTCACCACATTTCTTATCTGAAAGTTTGGGTGATAATTGGGAAAGAAACTGCGAGTGGATATGTGTTAGGGGCAGCCTGCTTCACATGGATGCCATTTGAACAGGTTTTTCCTGCATTACTCTTAACAGATTTTAGAATGCATCTGATCCTATCTTTTTTTGTGGTATTTTTAGATTTATTATCAAAAGTATAAGAGGAATGCCCAGTATTCTGATGAGGTTTATGTAAAGTGCTCTGCTAAGGACACATCAAACCAGTCTTCCTTCGGCCACTGTGTTGTCCCCCATCCTCCTCTGGCCCTCAGTAAAGTGGCCAAGATCTCCCAATGCCATGAGCAGAAAGCATCACATACAAGAGCCCAAAGAATTTTTAAATTCTTGAAACTCATTAATTCTAAGCGATCTGAGCAGGTGCTTGTTAGCAGTGGAGAGCTGAATGCACATGGCTACTGCCTTGTGGGGAGATTACCCTAGGAGCACAGACGAGAGCAGGTGCAGCTGTGAAGCCCAGGTGGCTGTGAGATTTGTAGGAAAGTGGCCCAGACAGGTTCAGGGAAGGTTGCCAAGGAAGTCATTTTCAGACAAGGGATTTAAAAAGGCTAAGATGTGAGAAGAACTGCTTTCCAGAGGGGACCTGCTTGAGGAGAGGTCCCTGGTAGGAGGGAGGTGGGCTTGGCTGAGAACTGGAGAACGTTCAGTGTGCCTGGGTTTGTGGGTTGTGTGGGAACTGTTGGAGCCCCTGGGCACAGCAGGTGGAAGCCTTTGCCATGTGAATGAGGGGTAACAGGTCCAGGTTTTAGTTCTGAAAAGATCTTCCTGACCCCAGTATAGAAGGATTGGAGGGGCTAAATGAGATTTGGGAAGGAGTTAGAAGTCTACAGTGCTAAGAGTACATTGAGCCCAGAAGTTCAAGTCCAGCCTGGGTGATATAGCAAGACCACATCTCTAAAAAAATAAAATGAAAATCTGTGGTGGTGGCTCGGCGCCTGTGGCTCAACGGGCTAAGGCGCCAGCCACGTACATCTGAGCTGGTGGGTTCCAATCCAGCCTAGGCCCTCCAAACAACCATGACGGCTGCAATCAAAAAATGGCCGGGCGTTGTGGCGGATGCCTGTGGTCCCAGCTACTTGGGAGGCGGAGGCAAGAGACTCGCTTGAGCTCAGAAGTTGGAGGTTGCTGTGAGCTGTGATGCCATGGCACTCTACCCAGGGTGATAGCTTGAGGCTCTGTCTCAAAAAAAAAAAAAAAACTCTTAAAAAAAAAAATATCTGTGGTGGCAGATTAAGGAAGAGCCATGGCTGAAGTGGAAATGTTGCAAGTTCATATATGGGTTGGTTTTCATGTTAAATAAATGCATTCTGATGAAGGAAGAATTAAAAACTTCAAATAATTGTACCCAGCCCTCCTTCCCTGAAGATTTGACTCTTTAGTCAAACCTTCCTAATGGTGCGACCCTTTAATACAGTTCCTGTGAGTTATGACCCACAGGTTGAGAACTGCTTCTTTAGTATAAGCTTGATGTTTTCATAAGTTTCCTAATTTTGTATTAAATGAGTTTTAAATTATAGATATATGATACTGCATTTGATACTGAATTAACTCCATTTTACTTAAGTATTAAGTATGAGTAAACTGCTTCCAACAAATTTTGTAATAATTGACTTTTTAAAATAATGAATATCAAAGTAGAGTAAGAGTGTTTAACCTGGGCTGGGTGCCCATCGCTCAGTGGTTAGGGCACGCTGGCCACATACACCGAGGCTGGCAGGTTCAAACCCAGCCCAGGCCTGCTAAACAACAACAACTACAATAAAAAATAGCCAGGTGTTGTGGCTGCTGCTTATAGTCCCAGCTACATGGGAGGCTGAGGCAAGAGAATCGCTTAAGCCCAAGAGTTTGAGGTTGCTGTGAGCTGTGACGCCAAGGCACTCTACCTGGGGTAACATAGGGAGACTGTGCCTCCAAAAAAAAAAGTGTTTAACCCACCAGTCCCCTAGGTGAGGGCCTCTTCTACAAATGGTACTTTAGCCTGGAAGTGAGAACAATGTAACCTAAATATTGTACCCTCATATTAATTTGAATAAAGTTAAAAAGAAATACCTTCCCAGCAACAAAAAAAAAGAAAGTAAAATGAAAGAAATATGAAACAAAACTAAACAAGTGTTTAACCTGTGCAAATGTGTCTGTTTCTCTTTTCCTTACAAAAACTCTGATGCCTCTTACATGTGTAGTAATTTTCCAAGTTTCTAAAAGTAGCAATCACTTGTAAAAATGTTAGCAAGATATTTAAACACATAGTGATATTATAAAGTGCCAAATGAGCTGGGCTCAGTGGCTCATGCCTGTAATCCCAGCACTTTAGTAGGGCGAGGTGGGATCACCTGAGTTCACGAGTTCAAGACCCTCCTGAGCTACAGTGAAACCCTCATCTCTAAAAATAGCCGGGCATTGTGGCGGGTGCCTATAGTCCCAGCTACTCAGGAGGTTGAGGCAAGAGAATCGCTTGAGCCCCAGAGTTAGAGGTTGCTGTGAGCTATGACGCCAGGCTACTCTACAAGGGGCAATAAAGTGAGACTGTCTCAAAAAAATAAAAATAAAATGGCAAATGATTTCCTTAAACATGGGTGTCGGTGGTGTAAGTGAATTTGAGATGTTACACATAAAGATCAGCTTAGAACTTAATTTTTTTTATTTTTTATTTTTTGCAATTTTTGGCTGGGGCTGGGTTTGAACCCACCACCTCCGGTATATGGGGCTGGTGCCCTACTCCTTTGAGCCACAGGTGCTGCCCAACTTAGAACTTTATTTAGAAAGAAGTTAGTGTATTTTTTTTTTTTTTTTTGAGACAGAGCCTCAAGCTGTCACCCTGGATAGAGTGCTGTGGCATCACAGCTCACAGTAACCTCCAATTTCTGGGCTCAAGCGAGTCTCTTGCCTCCGCCTCCCAAGTAGCTGGGACTACAGGTGCCTGCCACAACGCCTGGCCATTTTTTGGTTGCACCGTCATTGTTGTTTGGCGGGCGGGGGCTGGATTCAAACCCGCCAGCTCAAATGTACGTGGCTGGCGCCTTAGCCCGTTGAGCCACAGGCGCCAAGCCAGAAGTTAGTGTATTTTTGACAGTCTTAATGTTTTTATTTTAGTTAAAAATGGAAGCTTTACTTTCTACTTAATTTCTTAAAAATACTAGATTTATAATCTGTGTTCTGTGTTACTGATGAGGATTCAAATCTGTTTGGTTTACTCTGACTCCAAAATCTGTAGTTTCTATGAAAATTACAATTACAGCTAATATGCTTTCAGACTGTCACAGAATCAAATGGAACTATCATGATTTTAAGCCACCAAGAATACTGAATTTAAATGATGAAAGTTAAAAGTGTTGGGAGCATCAAAGTTTCTTCCTTAAATGTGAGACTGAGCCTTTTCCCCCCGAGCTGCCTCTGACCTGGTGACCTGTACAGAGACTTCCTGGGCCATTGCTCATTATGGCATCATTTATAATAGCATGAAAATAGGAAATAACCTCAATGTCTGAGAGAATACTACATTATTGTAGCCATATGATAGACTATTAGGCAGCCAAAAAAAAAAAGTACATATGAAATTTTCACATGGGAAAAATGTTTACAATATGAAAACAGGATATTAGATTATAAGCAATATGATCAACTGTAAATTCATATACATAGGAAAATGTTAACAGTGGATAACTGGTAGTAAAATTATGAGTGGTTTTGCATTTTTTTAGTTCTTTTAATTTAATTTAATTGTAGAGACGAGGTCTTGCTATGGTGTCTAGGCTGATCTTGAACTGGGCTTAAGGGATCCTCCCACCTTGCCCTCCCAAAATGCTGTGATTACACACAAGATCCACCATGCCTGGCTTGATTTTGAGTTTTATATGAAGAGTATAATTTATAGTACACAGGAATAATATTTTTTTAAAGAAGACTATGATTGACCCCTTTTTTTATTTAATTTTTATTGAGACAGAGTCTAACTATGTTGCCCTTGGTAGAGTGCTGTGGCATCATAGCTCACAGCAACCTCCAACTCTTGGGCTTAAGCGATCCTTTTGTCAGCTTTCCAAGTAGCTGGGACTACAGGTGCCCACCACAACACCCGGCTATTTTTTTGTTGTAGTTGTTTAGCAGGTCTGGGTTTGAATCCTCTAGCTGTGGTGTATGTGGCCAGCGCCCTGACCTCTAAGCTACGGCTGCTGAGCCATTTGATCCCTTTTTTAGATAGTAATAGTTCTGTTTTACTTTGGCTTAGAGAGAAGTGAATTTAATTGTAATCTTGAATAGTAATCCTTTCCTCAGTAATTACCTGTACAGGGTGGAGTAGGTTCAGGGGTAACCAAAGCCCTCTTTGGTACAAAAACAAAACAAACAAACAAACAAAACATTAAATTCAAAGGGAAGATTCATGCAGGGTAACTGGTTTCATTCAGAAAGTACAGACTGAATTCCTCAATAACTTGTTTTCTTGTTTTTCAGTTTGGTTTGATTTGGGATTTTTTGAGTCTTAATTAGTTTGGAGAACAATTGCTGTCAATCTATTTGGACTGGATATATTGAGTCTATCTAAAAAGGGTCAGGAGAAAACTTCTAAATACGGATCAAAATTGTTTCGCATAGTAAATGAGAAAATATCATGAATGTTATATCAATCAGGTTGATAAAAATATCTCCGATTGTATGTGAAGCCCGCACACTGTACTCCATGACTGAATTATTGTACATAGCTATGACTCAATAAAAAATAATT
>CAUYRH010121408.1:0-58721 GCA_963574655.1 Perodicticus potto | reverse complement strand
ACAAGTAAAAGATGGTGACCTATTGTGTATGTTATGATGGGAACTATCTCCTCCTGTCCCCTATGAAATCTTCAGCCAATTCAATACTTTTCACTAATTCAAGCGGGTATTTTGGAGAAATGGATTATGGAGGGAGACGAGAGGACAGTTGATGCTTACATTGCAATTTTTATTTGAATTTTATTAGAAATGCCTATGTAATTTTTAGACAGGGCGGCCATAAAGTTCTTGCACACTATTGTAAATTGCAAACAAACTTTATGGCCACCATGTATTTTAGACAATTTTCTTTTTTAATTGTGAAATGTATATTTATAAGTGAATAAAATGAAGGGTATGTTAAATAGTTCAATGAAAATATTTCAGATTGTATATGAAGTCAGCACATTGTGCCCCATGATTGCACCAATGTACACAATTATGATTTAATAAAAGTAAAGAAAAAGAAGATCCCACTATATAAATCAGATATCCTCTCTATAAATATGGTAAATGTGTATTGCTTATGTATATTAATACCTACACATGTAACACACACATGTATCTTACATAGCATGTATGTGTGTGTATTAAAAGACTGGAGGGAGACTCATCACACTTGTAAGTGATTACTCCAGGGAGTGGTAATGGGGGTCAATGTTCACTTTTTATTTTAAACAGTTTTGTATTGTTTTCTCTTTTTTTTTTTTTTTACAAGAAAGTATTACATTCATAATTCGAAACTTCTTTTAAAGAATAGAGCATATCTGCTATTGGGATTGTACTTTGTAAGGGGATGTCCACTTCTATGCGTCTTTTCTAAAAATTCTTTATTAAACCGAGTCTGCCGTTTCTGTCTTTTCATGCCAAGCTCAAATATGTTTCCTTGACTCTTTGAAGTGTAGAAAAGAGTTAAAATGAGTTTTTATCATTATGTAAGTGCCCGCGGATGTAAAAGTCTCATACTTTTCCATTGCAGGGGCTGCCCTAGTGGGCAGGAGAACCTTTGGCCCAACTTGCCACTGCCAGAACAAACCAAAAAACAAGGCGAAGAACCCCTCAGCAAACAAACAAATCAGAATTCGAATCTAATCAAAATAAAGTAATATCAAATGTTATTAATTAGGATGAATCAAAACATTGTTAGAAACAAACCCGAATTACTGACCCTCTGAACGCAGTGACATTTGAGAAGTGCAGCCCCAAGACTCAAGACTGACTTGGGTTTTTCCACTTCCAGTCTCATCCCTAACACAGCCCTGTTCCTGAGAAACTCAAGCTGAATTTCAAATTGTTTTATGGGGGCAATTTCTCTTCTGCCTCCCGGCTTTCAGCTCTATTAAGGCGTGTTTTATTGTTTGCTGGTTGCCTGATGGTAGGATATTTAAATGTAAATTCCCTAATAACGGAATCACGGATAGATAACGCTTTAGCAGAACTGTAAATTGCTGGACTTTTGCCTATTTCGGAAATGCATCGCTTCCACCCTATTTTTAAACATTCATCCATTCATTTTTTCGTTTCTGCGAAGAGTGAGAGGGCCTTTAGGTATGAGCACACACAGAGGAATGAAGGCCCGGGTCCTGGAGCCCACGCAGACGGTCATTTACTAAACCAGCCTAGGCCCCGGAGACCGACATCCCGGAACCCCACAAAGGGGCTCAGTGTGCGCACCCCGCGTGGCAGCAGTGCGGGCAAACGGTTCCGGGAAGGGTGGACGGCCCGTGTGTAAACCGATCGCACATCGCTTCCCCAGCCCAGCTTCGCCGCCCGAGAGGCCGAGGAAGAGCCTGCCCCCAGGCCAGCCAGGCCGAGACGCGGGAACATAAAACACATTCCAGCGGTTGGCATCTGGGCGCGCAGCTGCCAGGCGCAGCCTCCGTGCGGCCGCGGGGCCTGCGGGCGGGCGGGGGCAGAGCAGGTCGGGCGCCAGGGCCTGCGGAAAGCGGCCTGCGGGCCAGTTTGGCTCTGCAGGCTCCCGCCTCCTTCTCAGAGCAACAGTTTTATCTAGAGAGCGCGCTGCCGGGGAAGGAGGAATGGACTCCCACTCTGGGGCGAGGGCAGGGGAGCAGCTTCGGCCCTGCCAAGGCCCTGGGCTGGGGAGGCTCCGTGTACCTTTGGTGCTCGTGACTCAGGCAAGAGGGAAACCCCAGAACGACCACAAAGCCACCCCGATCCTGGCTTGGCACTGCCAATCAGCTCAAAGCGATCTTTTCATCTAGCATTTAGGAGTGCACGTTTGTGTCTGTGTATACGTATGCATATTTTTCAGAATGAATTCTTCTCCCGATTTTCATCTTTGCAAGTAGATTGGGGGTGGGGGTAGGGGGCGGGTGATGCCTATTAGAACTTCAAGGGATTGGTTTTCACATGAGAGAGCTTCAAAAATGAGAAATCGCTGAAATTATCTGCTAGCAGCTTCTGAGGGACATGTACTGTGGATTCACTTTTACATTTCAGTTCCTTTGAAAGCCAGTATGGTTAAATTAACCAAAATCTAAATTAAAAAAAAAAAAATTCCACGATTCTTCCAGGCCTACTTCACATCATCAAACCAGGCCCCGCTGGAGGCCCCATTAAAATGGCAGCTCCCACTGAGAGAGAGACAAAAGCCCCCTCTCTGAATGGGGATGCTGAAACAGTGATGGACTCTTAGAACTGCTTTTTTTTTTTTTTTAATCCATTAAAAAAAAGTTACCTCTGCATTGACTGTGAGAGAGTATTTATTTCGCTCTCCACACTGTGGGAAACAGAGGCGTTCTCCCTTATAAGGACACCCAGACCTTCTTGGGAGAGGAGAGAAATATGAATCCATAACATGGCTGAACAAATTCCTCCTCGCAACTGAATTCATGGAATGTTTCAGACGTGAACAGCTTAATTTTGGTGTGGTCTGGGACAAATTAATATGACTCAAAACCCACCTCACACAGGAAGCGTCCTCTGGTGAAGCGGGTGGGGTGAGTATACTCACTTCCCTCAAAATTCTGTCCAACAGTCTTCCCTATAAAATTTAAATGTGGCTCATCCTCTCTCCCAGCAAGAGGAAAATTTAAAAAGAAATAAGGAAATCAAGAAATAACTGAAAATATGTCAAAAAAGCTTTAGTGTGCCAAGTGTTCAGCACAGGATTATGTGATATTTTAGATGGTATGACTGAGTAAAAGCTCCTGGAGGGTAGTCCAACAACTTTGTATTTTGGGAGTGAACACATTAAACACAAGGATTATTTTTTCAGGTTCTTGTGAAGCCCCAGGAACAGTTATTCCAATCTGGAAGGCTCAGGAACGAACAAGGATGCATCGTCATCTTCTATAAAATGGATTGGACTTTCACCACAACACCTAGTCAGACTCTGCAGTTCTCCCATGGAGATGCTTAGTCTCTTTAGCAGGGGAAAACAGTCATTTAGTCATTAAAATGAACTGTGATGTTATCCTATCCAGGCCTAAATTTCCTTACTTTTGAAAAATGGGAAAATAATTACTACCACATATAGGAATAGGGTCTCAAGTGAAAGCTATTGTAAATACCAGCAACGTGCTTTGGATTATATTGTTCATACACATTATCTGGTATTTATGGGAAGGAGTAGTGATAAGGATTACTTCTCAATGGTCAATAACAGGCAGCACTTTTATTTGGCTTTGAAACGCATCATATGATAATTCTTTCTGCAGCTTTATGCATATTATTATGTTTAGGTTTGGTTAGTATTAAAATTAAATTACTTTCCCTGAACCACCGATAATCTGGAGAGGTTCTCTAAGAAGCAAGATAGGTCATTAAGGACTTCAGGGTGGAAAGCAGGCAAGATGCCATTTTTGAGATACCTTTGAACTGAAGTAAGCGGATGAGGGTGGTAAGACTTAGAGACCGTGAAGTGAGGACAAACACAGCAGGACAGCACAACTCTGTGTGACAATCTCTGTAGTGATGGGGAGTGTGTATGTCATCTTGAACAGTGCCCCCATTCTAGACTGGGGTTCTCAGAACACATGTATCTGTGCAGATGCATCTATAGTACGTTATTATTATTATTATTATTATTTTGAGACAGAGTCTCAAGCTATTGCCCCAGGTAGAGCGCTGTGGCATCATAGCTTACAGCAACCTCCAACTTTTGGGCTCAAGTGAACCTCTTGCCTCAGTTTTCCTATTTTTAGTAGAGTCAGGCTCTCACTTTTTGCTCAGGCTGGTCTCCAACTCGTGAGCTCAAGCAATCTACCCACCTTGGTCTCCCAGAGTGCTAGGATTATAGGCCTGTGCCACTGCACCCAGCCTATAGTACATTACTTTTCTATCAAAGTAATATGTTGGTCAATAATCAATAGGAGAGATATGCAAATAAATATCACTATTAAGAGCCCCTGAAAATGATTATCAATAAAGGGTACAGGTTTATACATTGCATTTTCATTACTAAAGTCATGGACTATTTGAGGTAGAAGGAACATCCTTCAGAGTTGGTTTTCAAACGCTCTATGTCTTTTCAAAAATGAAATAAAGAAGTAAAAGCCTACATGAAATTATAATATATGAAATAATCCCAGTGTGTCTTATTGAACTAGGGGAATATTTAGAGTTTTAGAAGTTCATTTTGAAAATCGCTGTGTTAACTTGCTTTCTAAACTTCCAGAACAAGAAGCCATACAAATCATCTGAGGATGCAGAGGGTTATAACAAATACAGAAATCCTAAACAATCAGGAAAATGGGATCATTGTACTAAGAGAGAACCTACTTGACACACAGATGGAGAAATGGGAGCCTGATGGTTTGCAGTCAGTGGCCAAAGATTATACAACTACTTTGTGACAAACTCAAGATCCAAATTCAATTTTTTCCCTCACAAGCCACTATATGATTCTGTCTCTGGAATCTGGAATGCCTTTGAAATCAGGCCGTATGACACTCTAATCAATTTTAATGATCTAAAAGTTTTAGAAGTTGGTGAAAAATTTTATAGCGAAGGAGAACTTTCTACATTATTCTGTGCTGTCACAAAACTGATCATGAGTCTCAGGGATATTTTTATGTTCATGTATCTCTGACAATAATAATTCCTTGTATTTATTCAGCCCAATAGGCATGGTTTAAACACCGCCACATGTGTTCTGGAATGGGACATAAGACATGACATCCCTGCCCAGTAAATCCCTTGAATGAGTGCATTTCCCCCCTCTGTGCATGTCCCCTTCTCGTCCATTGTCTGTCTCCTTTTCATGCCTGTCAGGCGGTGGCCATGACTGTGCACTTATAAAGGTCAGTGACCCAGCAGAGAGGGCAGGCCCTGCAGAAGACGTGTTGATGAAGCACTACAATGCACACTGAATTTGTTAGCTCTCTGGCTTACTCCCAGGGCAGGCTACAATTGTTTCCTGTGTGGCATGGCACCCACCCGGAACTCCCATGGTATGGGCCATTCCAGTCAGGAATCTCTAAACCACATTCTGCAAAATAAACATCCCACATTTTTCAGCTCAATAAATTCTTTTACCTGGCTCTCCTTTCCTTAATTTGTTCAGTATATTTAATAAGACAAATTAGAAGAGTTTTCCCTTATTTGCATAAATAGTTAGTTGTGGGGAGGTTTTTCAAGGGATTATCTGTAAAACTAAGAGGCCACATAGATGACAAACTCACATCTTTCAGACTGAAGAGTTTTAGAAGGCTGCGGTCCTAAGTCTCTCTATATTACAAATGCTAAATTAAAACTAGACATGGCATTTCCTTTGAGATTGTCTCAAGGAAGGCAAGCATTCGTTGCTCTCTTTGGAGCATCTACCTTTTAATAGAGCAATGATTATATAGAAGTGGAAACCTGTGATTCAAACACTGAAAGGTTCACCCACCAATTTCTAAATGCTGCAAACTACACAGCAGGTGAAGGTTTTTCACTGAAGTGAAATCAAATGCAAAAGTTGCCTACACATGTTCTGGTTCTGGTCATGCTGAAGTAACTTGTATCAGACTACAGATAACAATGAAAAACTCCGGACAAAATATTAAAAGAAAATAAACATACCGAAGAGACACCAAAGTAGGCAGAAACTAGCGAGAATTTAACACTTGAAATATGGAATCACACTAGATAAGATCAATGTGTTTATTGATTTTCCTTAATGTAAAATGGTGCAGACAGCTAGAACTCAGAACACAAAGCCAACGCCTATGAAGTCAGAGGATAGAATTTGTTCTATTATAGACTGTAGAAACTGAGGCATAAAATTCCAGAAAGAAGGATCACAAAGAGAGCTGGTAGGCGCCAAAGCTGCACAAACTCTCCACACAAATATTTGAGTGACTCCTGAACTGTACATATGCAGGGGAAACTTGAAGGAGACCAGTGGCAAACTACAGGTGGGAGACTGAAAGAGCAGAGAGTGATTTCAGCTCCTAGCCACTCCATTGGAATAAAGTTTAGAGTTTGAATCCTGCCAAGTTTGAGGGGCTTGGTAATTTTTCAAGATTCCCACTTAAATTCTACAAAGCTCATGCTTTAGGTATAAAGACCAGCTAGCATATTTAAGGGATTTGCCTTAGGACTAATGACAAAACGGAAACAGACTACATCAAAGCATAAAACCAAGCCTCTACAAGTTCAAGATGATCAGTCAGTTATTTAAATGCCAGTTACAACAAAATTCAGTATTGTTCAGAGGGAAACATATAAGCCAAGAATAGTGTATTCTTTATAATATTCAATATGCAAAAAAATTATCAGACACAAGAAGAAATAGGGAAATGTAACTGAACAGTAAATGACACATGATGGATGAGATGTTACAAAGACTTTAAAGTAGCTGTTATAGATTTGTGTAAGGAATTAAAGGATAAGATAGTCATAATGAGCGAGCAGATAGAGGATTTCAGCACAGAAATATAAACTGTAAAAAAGAACCAAATAGAAATTCTTGAATTGAAAAGTATAATATTTGAAATAAAATTTACTGGATGAGCTTAAGAACAGTATAAAGGGTTAGGGAATTAGAAGACATCAGTATAAACCATCCAATCTAAAGAATAGAAAGAGTCCTGTGAAAAAGCATGTGAAATGAGCTGTGGGGTGCTGAGGAAAAATATCAAGTAATATAAAATATGAATAATTGGATTCCCAGAAGAATAAGAGACAGAATATGAGAGAGAAAATAATTTTTTAAATGATGGATGAAAATTTACCAAATTTGATGGAAAGTATCAAGTTACAGATTCAAGCAACTCAGCAAACCCTAAGCAAGGCAAGTATAAAATGAACAAACAAAAATCTAGACACAGTGTAGTCAAAATTCTGAAAATGAAAGAGGAAAGAAAAATCCTGAGAAATTTTTAGAGAAAAAAGACATCACATGCAGGAAACAATTATACAACTAATCATCTACTTTTCAACGGAAACAATGGAGATGAGGACAACAGAGCCATATATTTTAACTGCTGAATGATAAAATCTATCCACCCAGAATTCTACATCCAGCAAAAATATCCTTCAAAAATGAAGGTATTAAGCTGACCTCCTAAAGTTATGTTAAAGGAAAATTTTCAAGGTGAAGGAAAAATACTAGGTACAAATTCAGATCAATAGAAAAAATAAAGGACACCATAAATGGTTTAAAAAAGGGATAAATATAAAATATTTTTCTTCCGATTTAAAAAATAGCTCATTGTTTAAAGCAACATTTATAACATTGTATGGTAGCACTTATAATATATGTGGATATGTAACATGTCACTGGGAATAAAGGGAATTTTACTGTGTCTGAGCTTTTACCTTTTATATGAATTGGGTTAAACATTCACTGTATGTAGACTTTGATAAGTCAAGAATGTACAATATAATACCCAAAATAATTATTTTAAAAATAAAAAATGTTATAGTTAAGTCCATAGGGAAATTAAAATGAATATTTAAAAAACGGAATTAACTCCACATAATGCAGGGAAGTAGAAACAAAGGAAAATGATTGGATGATAGAAAAAAATAACAAAATAATAAATCCTATTATATCAGTAATGTAATGGACTTATACTGAATGTAAATGGACTAAACATTAAATACAATAAAAGACAAATATTGCCAAATGACATAAAAAAGCAAGATAAAACCATATGCAGTCTATAAGAGATGTACTTTAAATATAAAGACACAGATATGTTAAAAATAAAAGTGAAAATATTTACCATGCAAATTGTGAGTAAAAGAAACATGGTGTGGTTGTTTAACCCAACACAAATGCAGGCTTCAAAGCAAAAAAGGATTAGTGGAATTCAAAGGCATTTCATAATGATAAAAGTTCAAATCATCAGGAAGACATAATAAATGTATATTTACATTTATGCAAATGTATATGCATAATAAATGCAAATGCATAATAAATGTATATGCATAAATGTATATGCAGTTAATAACAGAGCCAAAATATAAGAAGCAAAAAGTGACAGAACTAATAAAAAGTCCACAATCATAAAGATTTTAACATTACTCTCCCAGTATTGATAGAACTAGATTAAAAATCAATAATACAGAAGACTTTAACACTATCAACTACCTTGACTTAATTGACATTTATAAAATACTATAACCAAAAACCTCAGAATATATATTCTTTTCAGGTACAGGTAAATTATTCATCAAGAAAGACCATATGCTAGGCCATAAAATAAGTCTCACATTTCAAAGGATGGACATTTTACAAAGTTCTTTTCTCATCACATGGATTTAAATTGGAAATTAATTACAATAAAATACACTGAAGACTGCCAAATGAACTGTGGCAGTTCCCGGCCAGGCATGGGTGCTCATACCTGTAATCTCAGCACTTTTGGAGTCTGGAAGCCAGAGGATTGCTTGAGGCCATGAGTTTGGGACCAGCCTGGGCTACACAGTGAGACTTCATGTCTACAAAGAATAGAAAAATTATCCGGTCTGTAGTCCTAGCTGCTTGGGGTTTGGGGGAGGAGGATTGATTGAGCCCAAGAGTTTGAAGTTGTAGTGAATTATGATTGCGTCACTGCACTCCACACTGGCAGTGTGAGACCTTTGTTATTAAGGGGAAAAAAAAAGAAGAAGAAATCACAGGGAAAAAAATTAGAAACTTGTTTCAAAATGAATGATAACATACATACGACATACCAAAATTTATGGATATAGCTATGTTAATTGTTAGAGGAAATAAACAGAAAGTTTTAGCAAAAGAAAGGTATAATATTAATATTATAAATTTTCAATCTAAACTGCACAAAAAAGAAAAAATTAAGTCCAATTAAACCATATATATGAAAATAATAAAAATAATAGAGACAAGAAAGAAATCAACGCAATAGAAAATAATAGAGAAAATTAACAAAAGTGATATGTTGTTTCTTTGGAAAGAGTAATGAAATTTATAGATCCCTACCACAGCTAATCAAGAAAAAAAGGAAAGCTCCAATTACTAATATCAAGATGGAAATAGAGCTATTGATCCTATAGACATTAAAACGATAATAAGAGAAAATATGTCAACATTATGTCTTTATGTTTACCAACAGTACTGAAACATAAAGAAAAATAGGAGCCTAAGCTCCTATCTCACATAATACATGGCAATTAATGGAACAAATTATTATAGATCTGAACCTAAAAGCTAAAATGATAAAGTTACTAGAAGAAAGCACAGGACAATAGTGGACCCATTAGGAAAATAAAACAATAAGCCATGGACTAGGAGAAAATATTTGCAATACACATATGCATATCTGACAAAGGACTGACATAGAAAAATATATAAATAACTCTTAAAGTCAACAATTAAAAAAACAAACAAGCAGTTAAAAGTAGATAAGATATTTGAACTGATACTTCACAGGAGAAAAGCTATGTATAAGAATAAATGCTCACATTTCATTAACCAGCAGGGTGTCAGGGTCATGAAAACTAAAACAATAATAATGTATCATTTTATACTAAATGTTGGTGAAACTGTGGAACACCTAGAAATTTCATACATTCATAATAGGAATATAAAGTGGTACTATGTAAATGGAGTACCATTTGGTAATTTTTTATACAATTTAACATAGAACAACCTTGTCACTAGTATTTCTACTTCTAGGTACTTACCCAAAGGAACTGAAAATATCCACGGAAAGATGTGCATGAGAGTCTTCATGGAAGTTGGGATTTATCAGGAGAGAATATAAGTGAACTTTCTGAGGCAATACAAATATTCTCTACCACAATTCTCTAAACTCATTGAAGTGTATGACACATAAGATCTGCGACCTTCTCTGTATGTTAATTATACCCCTCAAAGCCAAGAAACTAACCTCATGCCACTTTTCCCCCTTGAGAAAAAAGCAATAATTTCATAAAACATTGATAAAAGGAAGTGGAAAGTATTCTTAAACTTAGGTCCTGAAGCCTTTGTATACCCTATTCATCACTCCTGTTTTGTTTACCTGTTTTGTGAAAAGAATAATAGTTTCAATTTATGGAAAAAGTTTTTAGCAAAGCTAAACTAATAACAGGTAGAAGTGTAACTTCCTAGATACTTTTAGAAGGACATTTTGGCTATGTCTATCACAACGCTAACCGTTCTTACGTTTGACTCAGAAATTCCCCTTGGTGAAACCTGTCTCCCAGATATATTCAGACTAAATGTATAAAGATGTGTGGGTAAAAATTTTCCTGCAGCATGGCTTGGAATAGAAGCAAACTGGAATAGGGATAGAAGTTAAATGTCTATTGACAAGGGAATGGTTAACAAACTACGGTGCATCCATGGGAACAAATGCGGTGCAGCTGTTAAAAGGAAACATAAACATTAGTTGTCTATGAGATAGTTTTGTGTGAAAGAAGCAGGCTGTAGAACAGAATGTGCAATAGTATCCCAGTTTTGTAGAAAGAAATTTCTTCCTTCTTCGTGCTTCCCTCTTTCCCTTTTCTTTGTGAATGAGAAGAAAATTCCCTGAAGGATACACCTGATACTATTATCAGTGCTTACTCCCTGGAGAGGGAGTGTGGACAGAGGGCAAGAGAGAACTTTAATCTTTTTTTTACTTTGTAATATGACTGCATTGTTTGATTTTTCTTCCCAATGGATGTGTGGTTGTCTTGTAATTTTAAAAAAGGAGAAAAAGATAAAAGGAAGGAAAAGGAAAGAGGAGGAAGGAGAAAAGAAAAAAAAGAAGGAAGGAAGAAAAAGGAAGATGGAAGGAAGGCAGAAAAGAAGGAAGGAATGAAGAGAAGGAGGGAGGTAAGTTAATGGAAGAGAGAAGGCGGGAAGGGAGACAGCAGGTATCTGAACCGCAGAAGGACGGGCTGACCTAATCGTCGGTCTTCTATCTTGGTCAGGACTCGGCAGTTTCCCTTCTACTCTACCTTCTGACTTTAGCTAGGACCGCAGTCTTCACACCCCCCAAGATGGTGGTGAATAATCTCATTTTTAAAGACAGAGTAGTAGATTGCACAGCTTCACTGGTAACCATTTTCACATATATTGATCTTTACTGTCAGGCACTACTTATATCAGAGTATCTCTGTCCACAGGGTAGAAACAGCACACACACAAGGTGAACTTTTAATTAACCTTGTTCATGTTAAGGAGGGGGTGGTGACTTGGAAGAGGAAACTAATCCCCTCCCACTTTTATGTGTTTTGGGGAGGTTTTAAAGAGCTCTTCACTTTAAAGCTGGAAGGAGGTGAAGAACCGTGGTGCGCTTTACCAGCAAAGCCCTGGGGTCAGGACTGAAAGCCAGCCCTGTCTCCTCCTGGCTGTGTGCTCTGAGGCAAATAATAAACTTTCCAGTTTCCGTATTTGGAAAACAGTTACCATACTAGTAGTGATGATGACGATTCCTCCTACCTCAAAGGCCTCTTGTGAAGATTATAAAGAATTAATTAAAGCACCTTGCTCCATCATCAAATGCAAAATGGCATGTACGCTTTCCCTGTAGCTTTTTTATGCTTTAGATTCCCAGGCCAGGAGCGCTGGGTAACCAGAATATCTAACCTTTCTGTTTAACCTCTTCACCTTTTGAGTTGTCTCCCAGAAATAGCAGACTCTTCGCAGAATAACAACGCCATGGTTCACCGTCCACCAATACCCTGTGACTTCTGAATTAGACCTCCTATACACATTGCTTTCAACACAACCTGCATCAGTAGACGTAGACACCTTCTTGAACCCTTTATAAAAATTCATACCCCTGGGTGGCGCCTATGACTCATCGAGTAGGGCACCGGCCCCATATACGGAAGGTGGCGGGTTCAAACCCGGCCTCGGCTGAACTGCAAAACAGAAAAATAGTGGGGCATTGTGGCAGCACCTGTAGTCCCAGCTACTCAGGAGGCTGAGGCAAGAGAATCGCCTAAGCCCAGGAGCTGGAGGTTGCTGTGAGCTGTGTGATGCCACAGCACTCTACCAAGGGTGATAAAGCGAGACTCTGTCTCTGTTAAAAAAAAAAAACAAAAAAACAAACAAATTCATACCCCTGTTGGTCAGGGAGATGAATTGGAGGTAGTTCTCCAGTCTCCCAAGCGACAGCATCTGTATTAAATTCTCTTTCTTCCTTGGCAATCATTTTTGTCTTAGGAATTGGCTTTCCCTGCCGTTGAGTAACAGGACCTAGGCCAGAATCCCATTGTGGGTTCAGTAACACACAGGTGATCATTATTGAGTGGAATCTCCTAAGGTAACTCTGAATGTTAGTGGAATAGAGTGGAGATAAGAACCCACATCTCTTTACTTCAGTTCATACCTCTGTACTTCTAAATCAGACCTCTTTACAAGTGGCTTTGGTTAGAGAGACTTTTTTAAGGATACCTTTGGGCTGTTATTAATTTACTTGACAGTTGCTTATAGCTACTTGCCATGCTGAAATCCATTTGTAGTTCAAGAGAGCCTGATATGCACATATTCTGGGATGTGAAGGGTTATTCGCTAGATGAGGATGGTGGCAACAGATGTCTTTCATTCTCACTAAAAAGGCCCACACTAGAGGAAATGGGATTCAACTTCATCAGGAGGGATTTAGGTTAGATAGGAAGAACTTCCTGACTGATGATTTCCTTTCCTGGAGTCTTTAAAAATAGACTTAATTCCCATTTGTGAATTTTTAGGATGCAGGCAGTTAGATGGGTTTTCAAGATCCTTTCTAATTCCATGTATTATTTATGTCACAAGGCTGTATTTTTAAGGGGAATAAGCTTTATTGGATACATGTACCGCAGACAACTTAGTTTTATTTTTTGTCCCTCAGAAGCAACTGAAAATCCTTTCTGTCTTGCTTGTTCCTTAAAGCATCTTTAGAATCATATAAAATTGCTTTAGCAAGTTAAAAATTAATTGATGGAAATCACACATAAAGACTCAGGAAACTATTGTGTGATAAAATTGATATTTGTATTTCACATTAAAATTATTCACTATAAATATTATTTCCTTGTTATTAGATTTTGGGTCAAACCCAAAAGGGCGTGCAACTAGATCTGAAATCTAATTCATTACATTCCATTGGCTGTTGACACCGCTATGCCGGGAAATGAACATAAAAATAAAGCAACCCTGACATCTAGTGGATAATATGTGTTATTGCCACTGTTTGAGGTGGAATTTAAACCCAGATCTTACTATTTCACAAATGTAAATGTATGACTCTGGACTGGACAAAATCTGATCATTTCATTCTTATCCTGAGTACATTTTAAAAAGTTTTCAGGCCAGATGGCTCATGCCAGCATTTTGGGAGACTGAGGCTGGAGAATCGCTTAAGCCCGAGTTTGAGACCAGCCTGGGCAGCATAAAGACTTGGTTTCTAGAAAAAACAAAAACATGAGCCAGGTGTGTTGGGCCTTCCCTAAATCTCAGGTTCTTGGGAGGCTGAGCTGGAAGAAACCTGTGAGCCAGGACTTCGACTTGGCGTGAGCTATGATCCCTGCATTATACTACAGCTTGGGCAACAGAGCTGTCTTTAAAAATAATAAATAAAAACTTTAAAAAGTTTTCAATTATGTTAGTATTTATAAATTATGTTTTTATTGTTTGTTTTTAATTTAGTTTTATTGTGGTAATGGAATGTGGCCTGTATAATTGATGCCTTGAAATTGGTTAGAAAAGAGCCTTATTTGAAAAGTTAACCTGTGTTAGATTTTTGTCATTGTTCTATGTGTAACTTGAAATAGCATATGCTCTCTTTTGTGTATTTTTATGCAAGTTTTGCCAAATATACTCAGGAAGTCAAATATCAATCTGTTTGCTCAAATTATCTGTATCCCTAGGAGGTGGGAATTTACCATATTCTGAAACCGATGACGTAAAGTCTTCCTCTGTGGTGCGACTTGTCAGCATCTCACTGTGCTTTTGTCATGTTTTTGCTTTTTGTATTTATGTTGTTAAATGCACATGGATTCATGGTTCTATCTACTGAGTGAAATGCTCCTAATATTTAATTATGTGGTTTCTTTGTGTACTCCCATTATTGCCTTTTGTCTTAAATTCTATTGTATCTGCTATTAATATTGTTACCATAGCTTTCCTTGGGAAAGAATTAGTCTGGTATTTCTTAATTCCCTTTACTTAATCTTTTTTGTCATTTAGAAAAATCTGAGGATGTCTATGTTTTAATGGACAAGTTTAATCTCTTCACATATATTGTGATCTAACACTTTGTGTCTTTTATTCATTGTTTTTCTCTTTGTATTCTTTTTCTTTTTTTCTCCAATCTGGTGGATTGATAACTTTTTTCTATTTTTTCCCTCTGCCATTTTAGAATATATTGCGTTTTTTTACTTTTACAGATTGTCTTTTTTTTTTTTTTTTTTGAGGAATATTTTGCTCAGTTGCCTGGCTAGAGCACAGTAGCGTCATCATAGCTCAACTGCGAACTCAGATTCTTGCACTCAAGGGATTCTTCTAGCTCAGTCTCCCAAGTAGCTGGGTCTACAGGTGCATACCATTACACCTGGCTAATTTTTCTATTTTCTTGTAGAGACAAGGTCTTGCTTTTGCTTAGGCAGGTCTTGAACTCCTGGTCTCAGGCTATCATCCACCTTGGCCTCCCAAAGTGCCAGGATTACGGGCATGAGCCACTGTGCCTGGGCTACATATTTCTTTTACTTTTAGCTTCTTTTATTTTCAGATATATAGACATGTATATGATAACCTATATGCCCACCTCCCAGCTTTATAAAGTTTTAATAAGTCTAATCTTCAGCTTTAACTACTTCAGATTTTTTAAAATAAGAAAACATTACAAATTCAGTGAAAGCCTCTGTATATTCCTTCTCAATTCCATTTTCACCTCTGTCTCCAGAGTTAAACTTTCTTATAAATTAGATGGTTATTAATTCCATGCATTGCTTTTTCTATTGCATCTGCAGTTACTTTCTTCACTGAAGTCTTGACCCCTCAAAGTCATTCAGGAGGGTTGGAATTAACTTCTTCCAAACTCCCATTACTGGCATTTTAACCCTATTAATCACAAATGTTATTAATGGCACCTGAAAAGGTGAATCATTTCCAAAAAGAATTTCAATTGACTTTGCCCAGGTATATCAGAGGAATTATTATCATAGCTACTATAGCCTTACAAAATGTATTTCATAGCTAATAAGTTGTAATTACTCCTTGATCCATGGGGTGCAGAATGACTGTTGTGTTAGCACTCATGAAAACAACATTAATCTTCTTGTACCTCTCCATCAGAGCTTTTGTGGTGACCAGAAGCATTGTCAATGAGCAGCAACATTTCAAAAGAAACCTTTTTTTCGAGTAGTAGATCTCAACAATAGGCTTAAAATATTCAGTAAACCATGCTGTAAAGAGATGTGTTGTCATTCAGGCTTTCCATTTTGGAGCACAGACAGAGTAGGTTAATATAGTTCTTATGGGCTTAAGGATGTTTGGAATGGTCAAATGAGCATTGCCTTCAATTTCAAGTCACCAGCTGCATTAACCCTTAATAAGAGGGTCAGCCTATTCCTTAGAGCTTTGTAGCCAGGAATTGACTTTTAGAAGGCTGTTTCACCTATACTGAAAATGTGTTGACTGTAGCCACATTCATCAGTAATCTTACCCCAACCTTCTTGCTGGTTTCTGTAATACATCAGCTCTTGCTGCTTTGCTTTGTTCTTTTATATTACGGAGATGTCTTGTTTCCTTAAACCTTGCGAATCAGCTTCTGTTAGCTCCAAACTTTTCTTCTACAGCTTCTTTACCTCTCTCAGCCTTCACAGAATTAAAAAGTGTTAGGGTGCTGCTCTGGATTAGGCTTTGGCTTAAGGAAATATTGTGGTTTATTTGATCTTCTGTCCACTCGAACTGCCTCCATATCAACAATAAGACTGTTTTACTTTCTTATCAATCATGTGTGCACTGAAGTAGAATTAATTTCCTTCGAGAACTTTTTTTTTTTCATTTATAACTAGGCCAAAAGGCCTAGCTTTCTGCCTGTCTTGGGTTTTGACATAACTTCCTCACTAAGCTTAATCATTCTAGCTTTTGATACAGAATGAGAGATGTGTATCTTCCTTCTACTTGAACAATTAGAAGCTATTATAGAGTTATTGATTGCTCTAATATCAATATTATTGCACCCTGGGGAATAGGCAGCCATAGAGAAGAAGAGAAGTGGGAAATGGCTGGTTGGTGGAGCAGTCAGAACACCTTCAACATTCATTGATGAAATTCACTGTCTAGTGGTGCTCCAAGACAATTATAATAGTGAACAGCAAAGATCATTGATCACAGACCATGGTAACAGATATAATTGTAAGAAAAACTTCAAAATATTGTGAGAAGTACCCAAATGTGACAGAGACATGAAGTAAGATACATACTGTTAGAAAACTGGCACCAATGGACTTACCTGACAGAGGGTTTCCATAAACCTTCAATTTGTAAAAACATAATATTGCATAATGCAGTAAAGAACACTAAAACAAGGTATGCCCATACTTTGTATATACTTGTATATTATCAATTCAACTTAAATTCTATTCTTGCTTTTTGTCACTATTGCTGAAGCTGCTAAAAAATCTTGTTCACATAAATAAATGGATGGGGATGAAATTATTTTGCTAAACTATTTTAATTATTTGAACTCATGAAAGAGTTATATTGTTAAAAATTAATGTAATTATCCTAAAATTAGGTTAATGAGTATCAACTGACAACTCAATTAGGTTTGCCTTCAATTATACTTACAGCAAAAATTTAGAAACAACCTGACTTGCCAAATATTTTGTTATACAGACAGGATGGTCATTTACTGTCTTGGTTTCTGGAAAGTATACCAGAAATCTCAATGCAAAGAAAAAATTAATTATACTTGTTCCTCTTTTATTTAGAATAACTTGGTTTAACCCAATATAATCAGAAAGATTTGGGAAAATAAACATATTATTAATTTCAGTACAGCTTTGTTAACATGATAATTTTTGATAAAATGTAATCTCATATTTTAGAGATATTTTCTTTTTAGAACTATGGATTTTTCTAATTAAATTAATTGTAAATGGCAACTGAAATTTAATTTGCAAAATTAGTCCTCAACATCAAAACTCTCAGCCTAATTGATCTTTCTCTGGGAAAATATGTGACTTTATTTTTAATTCATATAAATTGGTTAATACATATTTTGAGGTATATTGTAAAAGTCATTGAAAAATTAAAATATATCTTGTAAAACAGACTAATAAAAGAAGTTAAGATGAGGTTAATGGTATATAGCTCTCAGATAAATTAGTTTTATAAAGTCATAAAACAAAGTAAGACAACGATGTTTTAATTGCTTAGTTTGCAACAATACAGTGTAATATGTACCCCAGATGACATACTTTGTGTGAAACAATGATTAAGGAAGGACATGCAAGTTTAGTTTTTGGAAATAGTTAAGAATCATATAAAAATTAGAATAACTTCAATAATTTCAATAGACATTTGATCAAATGTACCCAATGTATTTAATAAAAAAGGGTAAGTTTGTTATGAATACATTGGATCACAATTTAATGGGAAATGAAAAGAAACATCTTATAAAGTTTAATGGGCAATAATACATCTTATAAAGTAATATCAAATCATCTTATATAATCTTACATATATTATTATTATTATGTAATTGATATAAATAATGCATAATTTGGCAAATATGCTTTAATTACCTCATGGAATATTTGCTTATTTAATAATTTATTGTTTAATTATGCATAGCATTTACTATGTGCTCACAACTCTGCAAATTTTTTTGTTTTTATTAAATCATAGCTGTGTACATTAGTGCGATCATGGGGTACAATGTGCTGGCTTCATATACAATCTGAAATATTTTCATCCAACTGTTCGACATAACCTTCATGGGATTTTCTTGGTTATTGTATGAAAACATTTGTGTTCTGCATTTAGTAAGTTTCATCTGTACCATTCTAAGATGCACCATAAGTGTGATCCCACCATTTATCCTCTCTCCACCCATCCTCCCTTCTCCCCCCCTTGCCCCTTTCCCCATATTCTTGTGCTATAATTGGGTTATAGCCTTCATATGAAAGCTATAAATTAGCTTCATAGTAGGGCTGAGTACATTGGATACTTTTTCTTCCATTCTTGAGATACTTTGCTAAGAAGAATGTGTTTCACCTCCATCCATGTAAACATGAAAGAGGTAAAGTCTCCATCTCTCTTTAAAGCTGCATCCTATTAAAGTTCCATTGTCATATTTTAAATATCTTGAAAAAATAATACATATACATATATGGAATCAGAAAAAAACCTTGAATAGCAAAGACATTACTTAGAAATAAAAACAAAGCAGGAAGAATCACGCTACCAGACCAGAGACTGTACTATAAATCGATAGTGATCAAAACAGCATGGTACTGGCACAAAAACAGATGTAGATGTATGGAACAGAATAGAGAAGCAAGAGATGAACCCAGCTACTTACCGCTATTTGATCTTCGACAAGCCAATTCAAATTTTTTTTATAAATAATTTACTTGGCTTTTGTCAGAGCTTATTCTGTTATTCAATCCCTCTATTGGGTTTTAAAATCTGAAAAAGTCGTGTTTTATTTTATGGATGTAATACTCTTTCAAGTCTTTATGAGGATACTAATTAGAATGTTTTTTAAGATCTGCTTCTTACATTATTTCTATTTTTTCTATGGCTATTGGCTTTTCTGGTTCACATGAAGCCACTCTTTGGCTATGTACCTTTCTTGAATATCCAGTGATTCTTTCTTGTCTGTTCATACATTCATAAATAAAGATATATGCATGTACTGGCAGCCTGATGAGCTACCTCCGTAATTTTTTGTTTTTTTGAAAGAGAGTCTCATTATGTCACCCTCAAGTAGAGTGCTGTGGCATCATAGCTCACAGCAACCTCAAACTCTTGGGCTTAAGGGATTCTCTTGCCTCAGCCTCCCAAGTAGCTGAGACTATAGGCACCTGCCACAATGCCCAACTATTTTTTTTTTTTGTAGTTGTTATGGTTGTTTGGCAGGCCTGGGCTGGGTTCAAACCCCTCGCCCCGGTGTATGTGGCCAGCGCCCTAGCCACTGAGCTACAGGCGCCGAACCTACCTCTGTAATTTTTAAGATTTTGTTTTGACTTCCTTAGGGATCTTCTCCTAAGTGGATGCTGCTGAGAGCTGTAGGCAGTCTTACTCTGGAGTTAGTGAGAAATGGAGTAGAAATGAATTAACTTTAGTTCATTAAATGAATGAACTGTAGTTCAGGGAAGGAATAAGGAAAAAAGGCTGAGAATCCTTTTGGTGGAGGGCAGTGGCTCTGAGGTGCCAGGGCAGCCTATTCTGGAATTCAGTTACTCTTGTGCCCTCCCACAGGGCACCTTGGGGCAGATCCTAGGTGAACAGCTCTGAGGATGGAGCTGGGGCCGGTGCTCTTCCCTTGCCCTGAACTCCTGCTGTCTCTGAGTCTGGGATTCTTCCGGAGCTTCTCTGCGTGCCTGCGTCCTGCCTATGGTGCTCTGTGGTCTCCTGCATTCTGAATACTCTTGCTGTCAAACCAACCCTGTCTTCCAGAAATGTCTCAAATTAGTCATCTATTATTGATACTCTGCCCTGTTTTCAGTGAAACTGCATTTTTATATAGTGTAAAAAGCTGCATTTTTACTTATTTTCATACTTATGTTGATCATTTCCATGGAATTTGGGGAGCCAAGCAAGGTAAACACATGGACTCCTCACCATTACAACTTAAAATGTGAATTAACATAGAAATAAATGTTAATATATGTATATGTGTTTGCATGCATGTGTATACACATATACATATATACGTTATGTGTTGTGTGTGTGACAACAGAGAAATAAGCCAAAATATTAACCATGGTAATCTATGGCTTATAATTTTAAGGATGACATTTTCTTCCTTTTAATCATGTATTTTGTATGTTATCTACTATGACTATATATTCTTTTTTTTGATGTTGCAATTTTTTAAATAACAAATTTATATACCATAAAATTTGCCACTTCAAAGTATATAGATTAGTGAGGGTTTTTTTTAGAATATTCAGAGTTTTATAACCATCACCACAACCAGCTTTAGAACATCATCATCCCCAAACAAAATTCACGTCCATATGACTGGCAGTCATACCCCATTCCTCTCGCAAGCCCAGGCAACCACAATCTTTTTGTAGCAGTATGGATTCTGCAGATCATTGATTTATCTATGTATCTGTCTAGTCTGGATATTTTATATATAAACGAGACCACACAGCATTTGGTGTTTTATGTCTGACTTCCTTAATTTAGCATAATGCTTCCAAGATCTATGCATGTAGCAACATGTATCGATCCTTCATTCTTTTTTTTTTTTTGCAGTTTTTGGCTGGGGCTGGGTTTGAACCCACCACCTCTGGCATATGGGGCCGGTGCCCTACTCCTTTGAGCCACAGGCACCGCCCCAAAGAAATAGTTTTTTGTTGTTGTTTTTGTTTTCGTGTGTGTGTGTGTGTGTGTAGACAGAGTCTCATTTTGTCGCCCTTGGTAGAGTGCTGTGGTTTCACAGCTCACACCAACCTCCAGCTCTTGGGTTTAGGCAATTCACTTGCCTCAGCCTCCCAAGTAGCTGGGACTACAGGCGCCTGCCACAACCCCCAGCTATTTTTTTATTTTGCAGTTCGGCTGGGGCCGGGTTTGAACCCGCCATCATTGGTATATGGGACCGGTGCCCTACTCATTGAGCCACAGGCGCCACCCCTTCATTCTTTTTTTATAGCTGAATAATAAATATCCTATCATATCGGTATACCACACTTTACTCATTCATCAGTTGAATAACATTTCAGTTGTCTGTAACTTTTGAGCTATTATGAACAGTGCTGCTATGAACTTCGTGTACAAATTATATATAATTTTAAAATACTGCTTTAAAAGTTGCAAAAAATATTATTTCAAAAATAGTAAGTCAAATTTTTCAATAACTTAGACTGGCTTTGCTCCTTTGACACTTAAGCATATGGTTTTATTATACCCTTAATGCCAGTCTAATACCTGCAAATACCTGGGTAGAATAAATTAACTGGGAATAAGCAGACATTCTTGCAGTAACTGGTGGTCAACTAATAAATCCAATTTTCTCTGCAACATGGTGAGGGTGCACAGATGTATGCTAACAATTGCTATGGCCCTTATAACCATTATTTTCAGAACAGTAGGCCTTCCTTTTAAGAATATCACCTTAGAATATATTTCATTCTGTTATATGCAACATTCAGAAGACAATACTATGTGCACTGAATTAAAACCTGCCCCAGCCATGAAAAGAGAAAAAAAAAACAAAATCTATTTTGTTGCCCACTCATAGAGTGCAACCTTTAGAAAGGGATTATTTCCATTACTTTTTCATCAGAGACTGGCAAAGAAAAGTATACCATGTTATTACAGAGCCTGGAAATGTAATGACTTCCAGGTTGCTAGGCAACAACACAACGTAAAAGGCCCCGGTGTCTGTGATCTCTAGAGACACTCTCAAATTTCATTAAAACCTGTTCATAACCATTACACAAAAGATCCATGTGGAGTTTATAAACAGGCTTACTTTCTTGACAAAACAATGAAGGAACAAAAAAGGCAAGTGACATCAAAACTTTTGTGAAACTTAAAACCAAATATTTTGGAGATCCAATTAATGAAACCTATAATGTTTCTAGAGATATTTCATAGAAAAAAAAGTAGTATTACTTTATAGTAATTAAAGTGTTTATTATCCTGAAAAAATTATACTATATGTAACTTTGAGATTTTCTCTGAAGAAGGGATAAGTATGTTCTGTATAAATCGGAAAGCGAGGTAAGGATTATTTGAAATGAGAGCCCCAATCATTACTTGCTTCAAGGAGGGTCATGACAGCAGCATGCTTTCGACAGAGCTACCAAATCAAGATACCATGGAAAATAATTCTCAGAAACACTTTCCTAACATTTCGTTTAGCAATGGTGTTGGAAAAAGTTAATCCATGAAACACAAAATGTCACGGCAAGCCTCAATAATGATTTCATGGATATGGCTGGGATAATGGTCTAGGAGGTTTGGCTCAACTGCCTATGATGCCAATGAGACTTGATCTCCCCATGTCACATATGTGGGCCAATCTCTTCCCAGTCATCTCGTAAAATGTTCTAAGCAGAAATAGTAGAAGAGATTATGGAGTCAGCTCATCACCCCTACATGCCAAAATATATTTTTAATATCAAAGCTAATAACTACTGACACAGATTAAAAGTGTCACTTATTGTGATGCTTGACTTTAAAGGCAAATTCTCAAACAGAAGCCATGCCTGCCTGGGGGATCATAGATTTGCTATGCTAAATAGGTCCTTATGGGGTGGCAGAGGAGTCTTACTACCTAAATATTTATTTTTCATACCCAAGCCCCCAGGAACTCTGACTGAGCTGGGAAGCATACATCCTTGTGGCATATGCAAGTTCACTGATAAATTGGTGGATGGCTAGTGCTCGTGTGCTCATACATAAACGTGAAGAAAAAAATCAAATCTTGCAAAAGATGTGGGATTTCATGAAATCAGTGTCGGTAATGGTGGAGGAATCACACCCAAAGCCTGATTAATAAGGGTTTGACAGATAAACATGAGACTGGATGATGAACAGCTTCAGAAGAGAATATCTCTTCAAGGGTGAAGACAGTCCAAGCAATTTTAAAAAATAGTTAACTTTAATAGTAATGGAAAATTGATGAAAATGTTAAATATCTGCAAAACAGACTCATTTTTATCATGGTGCAGAGAAGGTTATATATAAAGATCTTATGTGCCATCACGCAATCTTGACAATATGAAAGATGACATTATCAAGGATCATTGGCAGAGCCCGGAGTGATGGACAAAAAGAATCCTCTTGCAGGCCCTGTGGGACCACAGATTTCTTTGACTTTTCCTCCAATGATCTTGTCCTCCTCTGCCCTTCACACATGTACTCTTGTGGCTTTATCCTGGACCTGGTCACTACCATTAACTGGTAGCCTTCTGCATTCAACCAAGCACCCACATTCTGATCACCACCTTCCATCATTCCTGTCTCCAGTTCAGACTTCTCTCACTTGGAATTTCAGGTCAACTTAATATCCCCAGTTGGATGTCTTGACAGAGGCCTCAAATGTAACATGTTAAAAACTGTCCTTTGAATGTCCTCTTTCACTCCAAATCGGGCCCTCCTGCAATTTCAGGCATCTCAGCTTTGTAGGCCAAAATTGGAAACATCTTTGACTGCAGCCTTTGTTTCACAGTCTCCATCCAATCTGTCAGCAAATTCTACTGGCTCCGCTTTCAAGATATATTGAAAACATGACCACTTTTTACTCCCTCCAAGCCATGATCAGGACTCCTCTGGCTGTGGGAGCCTCCCAACTTACATCTCTTATCCCTCACTCTCTTCAATGACTGTTATCAATGCAGCCACCAGTTCATCTCACCTTTGCTCAAAACCATCCAAAGGCCCCTATCCCATTCAGATAAAGGCTAGTCTTTGCAGGGGCTGCAGGGCTTTAGTAACTTCTTCCCTTCACAACGCCCCTCCCTGTGGTCTCTCTTACTTACATTCGGTGTGTTTCTTCCTCATTTTATTTTGCGTACCCAATGTTCCTTACAGTCCCTAGAACATGCCGTGTATGTATGGCCTTGTGACCTTAGCGAATGCTATTCCCCGTCTAGTATTCTCTGCTCCAAATAACCCCTGGCTCTGTCCTCCGCTTCCTTCAGGTATGAACTTGTATGTCATCTCAGTGAAACCTTCCCTGGCCATATAATCTAAAAGTTGTAAATGTCCTGTTCTACTTCCTATCTTCCTTTCCTTCTATATTTTTCTCCTCGGTGCTTTTATTTTCTAAAATACAATATGATTTACTTAATAAATGTAGCCATCATCTTGCTCTCCCCAGTAAGCTTCATTAGAGCAGGGATTTCTTCCAGTTTTGCTAGCTGCTATCTCCCCAGCATTTAAGGCCATTATCTGCCCCAGAGTAGTCACTCAGTAACCACCTGTGGAGTGAGTGGTTACTCGTCTTAGTGAGGATTTCCGTTGTAGTATTGAGAAATGCTAAGTAACTCACTGGAATGACTTCATAATGTTGTTAAAAGTCAAAATTAATCTATTTTTATATTTTGCGATCAAATCCCAACCAAACATTTTGTCATTATTTACCATAATTATTAGGTAGCCAGTTTACATGAATCTACATTAGGAGTTAATTTTCCAATACCATTAACTTTGGAACAAAAACAAAAAGAACTCTTGGGATACAAAATCATATACCTAAACCTGGTCAAGTAGTTCTGCTGACTGAACTCAAAACACCAGGTTATAAAAACCAACAAAATGTCATGTTTTATACCTTTAAATTCAACTTATCTAACAGCTTGATTTAAAATAGTCTCTTGGATACATGTTTTAAATATCAACTAAAATATTTTATCTTCAGATTTTTCTGTGAATATTTAAAAACTAAAACCCTAAAAGTCGACTCTGGCTGTCTGTTGTAAATATTGCCTATCTACATGAAAACAATCCTTTTAAAGAAAGAAACATATTCCTATGAATCTAATGTAGATATTAGTTATTATTTCTGTCAGTGGATGGAATTAATTTTTTAAGATTAGCATAGGTTGAATAAAGAAAAGTTATATTTAAAGTATTATTTTAAAAAAACTTTAGAAACATTTAATGTGGCTATTCATAAGGGCCTCTAGAACATTCTCATTGCTGTTTACCACCACACAAAAGTAATTTTCAAACATATTCCTTCTAATACTTAACATGCTTTAAATGCACATTATTTTGAGAATGGTGTTATTAAAAGTATGTCTTTAAAGAAATGCCAAATTGCCAAGAGAACCTGCAATCTGCATGATAAAAACTGCAGTGACGTTTGATGATGTTAAAAAAATAATAGTAAGCAACAGGAAGGCGAAACACAGTAATTTAACAATCAGTATCGTCTGAACCAGATAACAATTCCTCATAAATGGAAACATTCAAGGTTTGAGTTAATAAATGACCCCTCACAGTACCCTTTTGGTTGTTAGGAGGCTATTGAACATAAAGCAAAAGCTAGGGACTTAGCTTTTTACTTACAACTTACACTGGGTAGATTCTCAATGAATTTCTGGCAGCTCTTCTTTCTCTTTGAGGGTTATTATATCTGTTACCAAGAATAGTAGATTGGGTCTTTCTACATTTTAAATATTCCCTTACTCAGGTTTTAAAATTCACCACTTCTTTGGTTCCATAAACATCATCACATTTTTATAGTTTTTATCCTTTGCTCTAAAATGTTCTCAATGTGGGAAATAGGAATTTCATGCAGTGCCAATGTGTCTCTCCAAGGATTATACAGTTGCAAGGGAAATGTGTACTTGCATGGTGGTGAGATGTGGCAGACGCCACCATAACCAAGCAATCCACTGAGTGTCACTTAAGTGAAGCAGCCAGGCATTAGCTGCTTCCTTGTGTATGAAACAATAGTGCATCTGCTTCCTGATGGATGGTACAATATGAGGGGCTCCTACCAATGGATATTTTGACACAAAATATCATGAAGAAATAATCATACTAGTTCAGGATGTGGGATATTTCACAACTAATTCGGGCTTTTCAAAATGTCAATTTAACAGGAGGGGAAAAAACCATAGAGATTCTTCTAGATTAAATGAAAAAAAATAAAAAAGGCTGGGCACAGTGGCTCATGCCTATAATCCCAGCACTCCAGGAGGCTGAGGTGAGTGGACTGCTTGAGCTTAGGAGTTCAACACCAGCCTGAGCAAGAGTGAGACCCTGTCTCTATGAAAAATAGAAAAAATTAGCTGAGCGTGGTGGTATGGCAGGTGCCTATAGTCTCAGCTACTTAGGAGGCTGAGGCAAAAGGATAACTGAGCCTAAGAGTCTGGGTTTCTGTAAGCTATGATGCCATGGCACTCTAGCCTGGGGAACAAAATGAGACTGTCTCTAAATAAATAAATAAACAAACAAGAAAACAATTAAATTTAGTATTTGAGGCTTGATTGGCTCAAAAAACCAAAATATTATAGCCATTTTTTTGACAAATAGGGAAAATTAAATATAAATTAGATTTTAATGGCATTACAAAATCATTTTCTTAGGTGTGATAATGGTATTGTGGTTAGGGGCCAAGTGTCATTAGGCCTTTCACATGATTCAGAAAACATATGCTATATGCGCATAGCAATATGGCAAAATGATAACAATTCTGATAGTAATTCTTTTCTTTATTTATGTTTAACACTCTAATCCCATGACCAACCAACAATTTTGATTACAAAGGTGCTCATTCTACTTGAGCTTTTCTGTGGTCTTGAAACGTATTGTAATAAAAAAGTATCAGTGGCAATGGGAGCTTGACAAAGAGCAGAGGCTCTAGAGAGAAGGGAGGGAACAAATTTTATTTGCTGGAATTACAGGAAGGGGGTGGGGGAGCTGAATCTCTTAGGAAAAGAAGTGAGAACAGCAAGAAAATTGTGCTGCCCAGGAGCTACAAACCGCAGACTGAGAAGTAGGAAGGGAAGGGATGGCAAGTAGCCTAGGCAGGAGGAGACGGGGGGAGCTGACGTGTGGGGGAAAGAGGACATGTTAGGAGTGGATCTGAAGGATGCTTTCTGTCACATGTACATGCTGTGACCTGTGGTCTTGTGCCGAAGATCTACATCCTTCCTCAAGGTTCTTGACATGGACTGTTATTTCACTGACAGCAACACTGAAACCCTGACAGGGACTGGCTAGAAATGACTCTATTCCACTAGCCATTTGCTTCCTGAATCTGTCTTGCTCAAAATCTCAGGAATGTCTCCTTAGGGAATAAAGCAAAAATTCTAGACAATCACTCAAAGAATCCCCAAATTAACTTGTGAGCCTTATGGCAATTCCTGGCAGAGAATGGTTATCCAGTGGAACTACAAATGGGTTTGTACGAATTCAAGAAAGATGTTCTTCAGAAACTCTTCAGAATATACTCTTATAGTTTCAGGAAAATCATCAGGGACCATATTTCACAGAAACTGATTTCATTTCCTTTTTACTCATTTGGGCACACCGTGTTTCTCTTTAAAATGTCACTGGTTTCACACCAATCTTCATCCTTTTTCCCTTTAAGAAAAGCAGTCAAGAATAGAAGGTCTTAACAAAAAGAAAAGTGATAGGAGGGAGAGGGGCATCATTTTGCCTTTCTGTTATTCTTTAAGGAGTACCTCCTTCTGTACTTTTCTCCTAGAAATTATATCTCTTTTGATTCTAAATTCTATAATTCAACCTGATCCTCAAACAGAAAAAGAGTGACTGCAGAATTCCTAGTTTCCTAACCTGGTCTCTCTACAGATTCAAAGACTCTGTACAAGAAGAAATGCTATGCTGTACTTATTTTTGGCAATAGAACATGTCCATTTTCGTGTGGAATGACACTTCAGAAGGAAAATGGTGGTGAGCACAGAAAGATTTTCAGGAGGCCATAGAGTAAAGAGTCTCTTAGAAATGGATATTTATAATAAATCTTCAAAATTATGTAATACTAGTCCCCTTCAGGGAGTTATCCCAAATCATACTCCTGCCACCTCTGCGGGGTGAGAGGATAATAGGGTGTTAGCAGCAGCATATCACAATCACCCTCCCTGGATTCCTTTTCTGTGTTCAGAGAGAAGTCAATAGCATATATTAAGCCAATTTTAGGCACAGAACAAGTCTGTGGTGGTTCATATGTAGTCAATATTTTGTGCATTGGAGTAAGCTAACTTTAATTAAGAGACAAGTAGCTAATCTACAATCATTACCCTGGGAAAACTCCCACTGCTATCAGTTTAGGAATAGGCAAACCTAGGAGATACTTGAAAGATTTCTGTCACATTTTTAAAGCTAAAGTACAAAATAAAATTATAAAACCTTCCAACTTCCTGGTAAATTACAACAGATAATTAAATCGTTAGGTTTCCTCAACATTCTCCGGATATTCTAAATACAGAATAAAGAAGGAAGAGCACTCGGGGGGGGGGGGGGGACACATCCCACCTCCATTAATAGAAATTAAGCATCTACTTTCTTTTGTTAACAAAAATCATGGCTTTAGAAAGTTACTCTCCTAGATTCACATTTACAGCACTAGCCCTAAGGTCATAGCAATTGAGCAGTAGGCTGCTTCACTAACACCTCAAAGCAGCATTATTAGGGTTGAGTTCAGTAACATGTACCAGGAAACCCAACTTGCAGTGGCTTGATCAGATAGAGAATCATTTTGTGCATACAATGAACAGCCCATAGTTAGGCAGCCCAACACTAAAAAAGCAAGTCCATAATATGTTATCAAAGCTCCAATATCTTTCTGCTTCCTACATGCTGGGTTTAGCTTTTTTCTTAAAGGTTTCAAGCTTCAGCCTATAGGATAAGAAATAATGTGTGCAGCTGCCCAAAACTACCACCTCTCTCACAGCTGGGTTTCAGGCAGCCAGGGAGAATCCCATCAGGCAGATATGCCAAATACCTTCTGTTTGATCTGTAGCTCCTCCTTCTCTCCCCCAAATAAAGCTAGTATCACACATTGGGCCTTTAAACAGAAATGTCAAGAATTTAGGACTGTTTTTGTGATTCAGAGGGAGGTATCTGTAAGATTCTCCAAGATGACTCTGTAATAGCAGCAACCTGCCAGTCAGGGACATGCTCATTACTGTAAATTATGGAGCCAATCATACTTTAGGGTCACCCTTTCTGGATCCATCCAGACTTGCTCAGCTTTGGGCACAGAAGGGCACTCCTCTATCAGGGCTTCAAGATAGCCCCACCAGCTTGGAATGCTCTCTTGTCAGACGTGCTCCTGGTCAGAGTATGCTCTTAATGAATATCCTCTGAGGTAAAGTCCTCAAGAAGCTTGTCTAGCCCTCCTTAGCTTCTTACATTCAAGACAATGCTTTTATCAGTCCTCCTTAATCCAATCTCTGATGGCAAGTAATAATTCTAGATTGTCTCTGTTTATCTCTGGTGAGCTGGACCTGAGAGGGGTCTACTCAAAGTCACAGGAAATCTTTGATACCATTTCTTGTATCAGTCAATGTCCTGTCCTCTCTCCACCTGCACATCCATTTTCATCCATCACTCAGAAACTTGGCAAGGCTACCATGGAGGAGAGCAAGGCTACCATGCTTGTGACTATGGCCTCGCTAAATGTCTTTGATGGTCTTTCTAAATCTAACCTATGTGTCTGTGAAGCATCGACATGAGCTTCCCATTTGGACTGAAGAGCAAAAAATAAACAGCTGCCAATAATGAAATCGTTATGTTTAAGGGATAGCCCTTATTCAGCTTATTTATGAAATATCTATTTGATGCCAGGTACTTTGGTAAATCTTTTTTCACAGTAAGGATAACTAGAATCCAAAAGAGATGTTGCCACCACAATTTTATTTCAGAGACCACAATTTCCTAATTCCAACAATAATGTCCAAACTCCAAATGCTAGTAAAGCTCATGCTTGGTACTCTCTGGCCTTTCCTGACCCATTTCTTATGTCGTCCCAATCCGGCTCCATGAATTTCTGGGCCTTTGCTCAGGCTGTGCTTACTCCTGCTCCATGAATAGCAACAGATCCTTCTACACCAGTTTAAATATGTCTGGACAACTTCCTCCCCAAAGCAAGCAGTCCTGTGGAACTTTGTTGGCTTAGCACAGATTGCATTCTGCTTTGTGATGATGCTGGTTATTTCTGAATCTCTCTGGTTAGAGATCCTTAGTGCAGGGAACAGGAAGACCACTTTTACTGTTTCAGTATCCCAAGTGCAGTGCTTTGCGCATAGCAACAGCTTTCCACGTTACTTATTTATCCATAAATGAAAGAATGAATCTCTCAGGTGCCTTCTAGATCAACGTTTACTCAAATTTGCCTTTATGAAGGTCTACAGCAGTGGTTCTCAACCTTCCTAATGCTGCAATGCATTTTCATTGTTAAAAAACACTTAAAGATTTAAAAACAGACCTGCCATTCAATCCTACATTTCCTCTACTAGCTATGTATAAAGAAGACCAAAAATCACATTATAACAAAGATATATGTACCAGAATGTTTATTGCAGCCCAATTCATAATTGCTAAGTCATGGAAGAAGCCCAAGTGCCCATCGACCCACAAATGGATCAATAAATTGTGGTATATGTACACCATGGAATATTATGCAGCCTTAAAGAAAGATGGAGACTTGACCTCTTACATGTTTACATAGATGGAGCTGAAACATATTCTTCTTAGCAAATTATCTCAAGAATGGAAGAAAAAGTATCCAATGTACTCACTCTTACTATGAAACCAATTTATAGCTTTCTTATGAAAGCTATAACCCAATTATAGCTCAAGAAGTAGGTGAAAGGGAAGAGGGAGGGGAGGGGAGGGGGAGATGGGTGGAGGGAGAGTAATTGGTGGGATCACACCTACAGTGCATCTTACAAGGGTACGTGTGAAATTTATGAAGTGTAGAATATAAATGTCTGCACATGATAACTAAGAAAATGCCGTGAAGACAATGTTAACCAGTTTGATGAAAACATTTCAAATTGTATATAAAACCAGCACATTGTACCCCATGATTGCATTAGTGTACACAGCTATGATTTAATAAAAAAAAAAAGTGGGGGGGATCGTGACCCACAGGTTGACGACCACTGGTCTACAGAATCCAGATCAGTCCTAGGCAGAGCAGCAGCCTGGGGTGAGCTACTTGGAAGGAGCCTGAATAGAGGCAATCCAATTTGGGCTCCACACCAGCTCTGCCTCTTCCTGGTTGGTGGACTTGGGAATAGTACTTAAACTCTGTGAGCCTTAATTTTGAACCTATAAAGTGAGAATAATCACTGGAGCTTACCTCTAGGACTGTTGTGAGGATTAAATGAGATAATCCAAAAGTCCTTAACGTAGGAACTACCACACAGTAGTAACCAACATCTGATGACCATCCTTTACGTAACATGCCTCCTCGCCTCTCCCCAATCCCTCATTCCCTTTCTCCCCCCAGTATTAGATCATCTATTGCCTTCATATTAGAATTCTTTTACTACTCTTACAACTTTTCTGGAACTTTGAAATTAGGTCCAAGAAACAATTACTGTGTATGTAGCTGATACCAAAGTTACCCATCATACCCCCAATGTGCATGAACTTACCATTCTTCTGAGTATCCTCAACAGAAGTTTCTGCTCCTTTATGTCCTCCTTGGATACTAGCAAGTGAGCAAAAGTTTCCATGTGCTCCGGAGACAGGCTGTCTGGGTTTTCACCTCCATACAGCTGAACCAGTATAGACAGACACTTGGACGAAACATCAAAAATTTCAGGATCCTCATGAGGAAGCTGAAAATTAACAAACAGGACTATTTAAATTCCATCAAAGATGGTGTTAGTATTCCTCAAGAAATATAGTAAAATATGGCTTAATAATGAGAGCAGCAGTCTGAGCACAAATCTCACTATTTTTTAAATACATCCTTTACAGTAGCTCAAACAAGGTTAATAGCACAAAAATCAGGAAAAGGTCCTTTAGTCCTTTCTTTTGTAAAAAAAAAACAAAAAACTTTTGTTCTATTTTTAATTGACTCATATTTATGGGATAGAGTGTGATGTTTCAATACACATGAATCAAGTGGAATAACTGAATTAGGATAATCAGCAAGTCCATCATCTCATCCACTTATCATTTCTTTGTGATGAGAACATTAAAAACCCTCTCTTGTAGCTATCTTCAAGTGCATATTATTGTCAAATATAGTCACCCTACTGAACAATGGAACACTAGAACTCATTCCTCCTAGCTAACGTAACTTTGTACCCACCGACCAAGCCCTCCTCATCCCCTCACAGTTCCTCTTCTCCTTTCCACCTTCTAGTAACCACTATTCTACTCTCTACTACTATGAGATCAACTTTTATAGATTCCACAGACAGTTGTGGTGTTTATCTCTCTGTGCTTGGCTTGTTTCACTTAACATAATGTCCTCCAGGTTCATCCATGTTGCCACAAATGACAGAATTTCATTCTCTTTTATGGTGAAATAGTATCCATTGTGTATACCTACGGCATTTTCTTTATCTGTTCATCCGTTGATGGATGCATGCATCCATAGAAAAGAACCGTCTGCAATTAGCACAGGATCAATGTGTATTTTACATGTATACCTAACTTACACATATATATACTTGCAGGGATGTGTGCATGTCAATGGATGTAGAAATAGTTTGATTTTTCAGAGGTATGTTCCTTTATGCTCCTGTTTGCTTATAACTTATTTACGAAAAGTCCATTTTCTAGAGGACATGAAAGAGCACTTTAATCTTGTCTATGTTCAAATCATTATTGACTAAACGGATAGGAGGGAAACTATTGTTTCCATATATTTATTAAAAGGTATAATAGGAAATCCTGTAAGTATTTTAACCTTTTATATTTTAAAATTTTATTTTATTTGTGTCTGCTTTATGGAGATGTAATTAATTTCTATACTATACAATCTACCCCAAGTGTACAATTCAATAATTGTTATTATATTCACAGAACCATGCACACATTACCACAAAACATTTTCATCACCCCAAGAAGAAATCCTATGTCCTTTAGCAGTCACCTTGCCATCCTCCCACCTCCACACTAATCTGTTTTCCATCACAAAGGATGTGCCTATTATAGACACTTCAGATACAAGAAATCATACAAAATGCGATCCTTTGTGACTGGTTTCTTTTATTTAGCATGTAGTTAAAGGTCATCTATATTGTAGCATGTATCAGCACTTTCTTTTCATTGTTTAATATTTTAATATTCTCTTGTATGGATAGACCAAATACTATTTATCCATTCATCAGCTGATGGACATTTGCTATGTTTTCATTTTTTGGCTATTATAAATAATGCTGCTATGAACATTTACATACCAGTTTTTGTGTAGACATGTGTTTTCAGTGTGTTTGGGTATATACCTAGGAGTGAAATTGTGGGGGTCGTGTGGTAACTCTAGGTTTAACCTTTTCAAGGAATAGCCAGACTGTTTTCTGAAGCTGCTACTTGGACCAGCAACATATGAGAGTTCTAGTGTCCCCAGCACTTGTTATTATCTGCCTTTTTAATTACAGCCATCCTAATAGTTACAGAGTGGTAACTCATTGTAGTTTTTATCTGTATTAGGTCATTAAATCTGAAATATCCAATTTTGAATCGAACATTTAGTTTATTGTATCTCAAATAAGAAGCAGTACAATTAATCAAAGTATGCACCTAAGATATCGACATAGGTTTGCCTTCTTAACAGCAGCTTGTGTAGGGAAGAAGCCTGGAGAACAAGTGGCAATGAAACCACAAAAGGCATTTTACACAGCTTGTTGAGAAATGAATATTTTTCCTTGAAAGAAGTGGTTCAAAGCCTGGAAGAAGTGGTAGTCAGGTTGTACAAGGTCTAGCAAATACAGTGGCTATGCCAAGTGTAGCATCTGTTGTTCAAGCAGTGTTATTTGTGCAATACCACTGTCTTGCAAGAGGATTGGCCTGTCTCTATAGACCAGTCACAGCTGCTTGACCACAAGCATACTTGTCATGTCATCCAACTGGTTGTAGTAGACATTCACTATAATCAATTGACCAGGTTTCATGAAACTGTAGTGGATAATACCAATGCTAGACAATCAAACAGACACCATTAGCTTTTTAAATAAATATTCAGTTTTGTATTGTGTTTCAACACTTCCTCTTTATCCAATAATTATGCTGAATGCTTACAATTGTAAGAAGAATTCATTTTTCATCCTATGTAAAAATACATGTGTATTATGTTGTGTATAATGTTACGACAGTAAAGAAAGGCAAGCTTCGAGATGATTTCTCTCCTGACTCTCTAATTCATGTGGAATCCATCCATCTAGCTTCTTCACCTTGCTGATTTGTTGCAAATGGTCCAATACTGTTGAAATAGTAACATCAAAATGTGCTGCTAATTCACACATAGGTTGAGATGGATTCCCTTCAGCTATAGCTTTCAGCTCCTTATTCACCTTGGGTTCAGGTCACATACAAGGCTCATTTTTAAGATTAAAATCACCAGAATAGAACTTCTCAAGTCATCAATGTATGGTGTGTTCATTAACCACATTCTTCCCAAACGTTTTGTTGATATTTCGAGCTATCTGCACTTCATTGGTTCCATGATGACATTCATATCCCAAAATAACACACATTTTTTACTTATCCATGGTTTCACAGAAACTTGCTTTAAAAACTTTTTTAAAAGATTATCACAGGGGGGGTCATGGTGTATGCACACCTCTTGGGGGCAGCACATAAAATTATGAGAAGGAATTTATCTAACAAATGCAATTAGTGTAACCTAATTCTTTGCACCCTCAATGAATCCCAAACAATAAAAAAAAGAAAGAAAGAAAGAAAATCACAAGCCAAAACATGCATTTAAAAGAATGAGGATGTACCTCCACGATAAAAAAAAAAGTTTAAGTGAAATGTTAGAGATATCAACTGTCAAACCTAGTAGTGGAGGAAATTGTACTTTTCATCCTTAATAACCTAATACTTCCCAGATGGCTAATGATGTGGAGTATCCTTTCATGTGTTTACTTGGCCATTTGTATATCTTGAGAGAAATGTTTGTGCAGATCCTTTGCTCATTTTATTTTTTAAATTTTTTTTAAAATTTCAGATTAAGATGAGAGTGAAACAATTAGGTTACAATATTTATGTTTGTTAGGTAAGGTCCCTGTTGTAGTTGTGCCCCTCACTCAGGACCTTTGCTCACTTTAAACATAAGTCATCTGTTTTTATACGGTTGTGTTCTAAGAGATATTTATAGATTTTAAATGTAAGTGCTTGGCAAATATATGCTTTTTAATTTTTTTCTACTCTGCAGGTTATCTTTTCAGTTTCTTGAATAGTGTCCTTTGAGGCACAAAATACTTTTAATTTTAATAAATATAATTTATCTATTTTTAATTATTTATCTATTTTCTATCATATATGTGTGTATGTGTGTGTGTATATATATACATATATATGTGTATATATATGTATATACATGAATTTGGTGACATATCTAAGAAACAATTACCTACCCCAGTGTCATGAAAATTTATGTCTATGTTTTCTTCTAAGAACTTTACAGATTTACCTTTTACACTGATGTCTTAAGGGGATTTTGAATTACTTTTTGTATACAATGTGTGCAAGGATTCAACTTCATTCTTTTGCATGTGAATTAATCTTTTGAGATATTTGTAGGTTCACATGTAGTTTTAAGAAAACATATAGAGATATCTCATACATACTTCACCTAGTTTCCCCAATAGAGATATTTTGTATAATTAACTACAGAATAGTATCTTCTATATAAAATCTCATATATTAAATGTAGTACAACTAGGGAATTGACCTTGATACAATAATCAACCTTACTCTGATTTTCCTGATTTTATACATACAGTAGCACCTCTGTAAACTGACCATGCAAGGGACTGTAACAAATTGGTTAACATATGGAGGTGGTGAACATAAGGAACTAGGTCTACTGTACTGATACATACATGGGGTGCATGTCCAGTCTATGAATATTCGGTCAACTTAAGGAGGTGGTCAATGTACAGAGGTGATCACCTATGGAGGTCCTACTGTAATTTGTGTCTGTGTGCACACATGCTTATTTAGTTCTATGCAAGTTTATCACATATGTATATTTAGTGACAGCTTCTACCATCAAGTTACAGAATAGTTCCACCATAAGAAGCCCTTTTTAAAAATAATTTTATTAAATCATAATTGTGTACATTAGTGCAATCATGGGGCACAATGTGCTGACTTCATATACTCTTCCTCCTCCATCCCTAACCCCTGGTATCACTAACCTGTTTGTCATTTTGTCATTTCAAGTAAGTTACCTGAATGGACTCACACTGTATGTACGCTTTCTTCACTTGGTATAATTTCTTTGAGATCCATCCACTTTTGTGTGTGTCAAAAGTTTTTTTTTTTATTACTAATAGTTCATTTTATAGATGTACCACAATTTACTCATCCATAAAGAAGATCTGAGTTGTTTCTAATGTGGAGCTATTCCTAATAAAACTACTGCAAAAATTTCTGCAAATTTTTTTCTTTTAGTTCTTTGTTACTGAAACAAATGACAAATTTTATAACATGAGTTAATTTTTATGTCCAAGCCCAAGGATAATGAAATTTATTTCCCATGCAAAATATTATATACATTAAATAACATATAGTGGTAACAATGCACTGCAGGTTTCCTGGGAAACAGACTTTGTGATAGAAATATACCAGCAGGAAGTGTATTTATAGGGCAGTGCTGTCTAGATAAGGACCAGTGACAGTAAAAGAATGAAACAGGATAGAAAGAGCAAGATGTTGAACTCTATCGAAGTCCCGAGAAATATCTCAGTTGATCCCTTGAGGAATGTCTGAAGTTGGGAAAGCCCCTCAAATACATCTGAATCCGTATATCTGCCACCCCATAAACATGAACCTTAGATGAGACGACTCTCTTTAGCTAGGGGCAATTACCAGAGAAGAACTGAGCAGAGAGCAGTCAACTACCAATAGTCCCAGTAGCTGTGGGAAGGGGTGCTTCAGTCTCAAAAGGGTTGAGGGATTTGTGAGAATCTGGGAAACACATCATAGCATCGACTACAGAAGATCAAAAAGAACAATATGTAATTCATAATTTACACCAAAGTTCTGCCTCAATCCCAGACACAATTGAATTTAAAATTATGAAAAGGTAAAATTCTAGCAAGAAAACAAAGAAACCACCTGAAATACCAGCTACTGGAATTACGGAAATTTTGATAGTAAGAGAGAAGAAACAAACTTCCCCAAAAGGCCTCTAAATAGTGAGGAAAATTGTTTCCGGGGATACTCATTTTTTTTCCCTAAGTCTCAAAAAATACACAACTAATATTTATAAATAAAAATAAAGGAAAATTTCAAAAAACAGATCATGCCAAATCTCACAGACAATGGAAAAAGAAGAAATACTTCAAATTCATTTTACTTCATCTGGATGTAACTGATATTAAAATTGGAAAAAATACATTCTTATAAAGGGAAATTACAAACATATTTCACCTATAAATGAGGATGCAATCTCCTAAACAACATATTAACAAGTTGAATTAAAAATTATTGTTCAAATAATGTACTTTGGTCAAAATTAAATCCAACTTATGTGAGAATTAGTCACTATTTTCTCTTTTTTCTTTTCCTTTCCCCTACTTTCTCCCTCCTTCTCTCTTTGTCTGTTCTCTCGTTCCCCCACCCCCACCGTGTCATTAATTGTCCTCATATCAAAGTTGAATACATAGGATTTATACTTCTCCATTCCTGTGGTGCTTCACTAAGAATAATGCATTCCAACTCCATCCAGGTTAATACAAATGCTGCAAAAATCTCCATTTTTTTTTTAATGGCTGAATAGTATTCCATGGTATACATATACCACAGCTTGCCAATCCATTCCTGGGTTGAGGGACATTTAGGCTGTTTCCACATTTTGGCGATTGTAAATTGAGCTGCGATAAACAGTCTAGTACAAGTGTCTTTATAATGAAAGGTTTTCTTTCCTTCTGGATAGATGCCCAGTAATGGGATAGTAGGCTCAAATGGGAGGTCTAGGTTGAGTTCTTTGAAGATTTCTCCATATTTCCTTCCAAAAAGGTTGTATTAGTTTGCAGTCCCAACACCAGTGTAAAAGTGTTCTTTTCTCTCTACATCCGCGCCAGCATGTGCACTTTTGAGATTTTGTGATATGGGCTATTCTCACTGGGGTTAGATGATATCTCAGGGTGGTTTTAATTTGCATTTCTCTAATAATTCAGGATGATGAGCATTTTTTCATGTTTGCTAGCCATTCGTCTGTCTTCCTTAGAGAAGGTTCTGTTCATCTCTCTTCCCCATTGATGTATGGGATTGTTGGCTTTTTTCATGTGGATTAATTTCAGTTCTCTATAGATCCTAATTATTAAGCTTTTATCTGATTCAAAATATGCAAATATCCTTTCCCATTGGATAGGTTGTCTATTTTCTTTGGTTGTTGTCTCCTTAGCTGTACAGAAGCTTTTCAGTTTAATTAAATCCCATTTGTTTATTTTTGTTGTTGTTGCAATTGCCACGGCATTCTTCATCATAAAATCTTTCTCCAGGCAGATATCTTCCAGTGTTTTTCCTATGCTTTCTTTAAGGATTTTTATCGTTTCATGCCTTAAATTGAAATCCTTTATCCATCTTAAATGAATTTTTGTGAGTGGAGAAAGGTGCAGGTCCAGTTTCAGTCTTTTACATGAATATTCAGTTCTCCCAACACCATTTATTGAATAGGGAGTCTTTCCCCCAGTGTACATTCTTGTTTGGTTTATCAAAGATTAGGTGGTTGTAAGTTGTTAGTTTCATTTCCTGGTTTTCTATTCGATTCCAAATGTCTATGTCTCAATTTTTGTGCCAGTACCATGCTGTCTTGACCATTATGGCCTTGTTGTACAGCCTAAAATCTGGTATGGTGATGCCCCTGGCTTTGTTTTATTACTAAGTACTGCCTTAGCTATACAAGGTTTTTTCTGGTTCCATACAAAACACAGAATCATTTTTTCCAAGTCTTGAAAAGAGAATGTTGTATTTTAATAGGGATGGCACTGAATCAGTAGATTGCTCTGGGAAGTATAGACCTTTTATAACAATGTTGATTCTTCCCAGCCATAAGCATGGCATGTTCTTCCATTTGTTAAAGTCCTCTGCTACTTCCTTTCTTAGGGTTTCATAATTTTCTTTATAAAGTTCCTTTACCTCTTTTGTTAGGTATATTCCTAGGTATTTCATTTTCTTTGGGGCTATGGTGAAGGGAGTTGTGTCCTTGTTTAGCCTCCTCTCATCTTGGCTATTATTGCGTATACAAAGGCAACTGACTTGTGGACATTGATTTTATATCCTGAAACATTACTGTATTTTTTGATGACTTCCCAGAGTCTTGTGGTTGAGTCTTTGGGGTTCTCTAAGTATCGTCAGCAAAAAGGAAGAGTTTGACCTCCTCTGCTCCCATTTGGCTGCCCTTTATTTCCTTCTCTTGCCTGTTTGTATTGGGTAGAATTTTTAAGCATTATGTTAAATAGTAATGGCGACAGAGGGCAACCCTGTCTGGTTCCAGTTTGAAGTGGAAAAGCTTTCAGTTTTACTCTATTCAGTAAAATATCAGCTATGGGTTTGTCATAGATAACTTCGATCAGTTTAAGTGTGCCACCTATGCCTAAACTCTTCAGTGTTCTAGTTAGAAAAGGATGCTGGATTTTATCAAATGTTTTTTCTGTATCTATTAAGAGGATCATATGGGCTTTGTTTTCGCTTCTGTTGATATGATGAATAATGTTTATGGATTTAAGTATGTTAAAACAGCCTTGCATCCCTGGGATGAAACCTACTTGATCATGATGTATGACTTTTTTGATGATAAACTGTAATCTATTGGCTACGATTTTGTTGAGAATTTTTGCATCTATATTCATTACTGAAATTGGTCCGAAGTTCTCCTTTTCACTTGGATCTTTTCTTGGTTTGCGGATCAGTGTGATGTGTGCTTCATAAAATGTGTTGGGGAAGATTCATCCTCCTCAATTTTTTGGAATAATTTCTGCAACATAGAAATAAGCTCTTCTTTAAAGGTTTGATAGAATGCTGGTGTGAAGCCATCCAGACCAGGGCATTTTTTTGTTGAGAGACATTTTATTGTTTCTTTGATCTCAGTGCTTAAAATTGGTCTGTTGAGGAGATCTATTTCATCTGGGTTAAGTCTAGGGAGAGTATGATTCCAAATATTGATCCATTTCCTTCACATTGTCAAATTTCTGGGCAAAGAGTTTCTGGTGGTATTCACAGATAATCTCTTGTATCTCTGTGGCATCAGTTGTTATTTCCCCTTTATCATTTCTACCCTGTAGTCTGAGAAGATGAAAGGTAAAATTTCAATTCTTTTGATTCTGTTGAGGTTTGTTTTGTGTCCTAGGATATGACCAATTTTGGAGAATGTTCCATGAGATGATGATAAGAATGTATATTCTTTATCTTTGGTATGAAGTGTTCTATATACGACTATCAAGCACAGTTGTTCTAGGGTATCATTTAAATCTCTTAAATCTTCGTTTAATTTCTGTTTAGAGGATCTGTCCAGTTCTGACAGAGGAGTGTTAAAGTTCCCTGTTATCACGATGTTATAGGATATCATATTTCTCAGATTAAGTAAGGTTTGTTTCAAGAATCTGGGAGCATTTGTTTACATGGATGGAGCTGGAAAATATTCTTCTTAGTTAAATATCTCAGGAATGGAAAAAATATATATCCCATGTACTCAGCACTACTGTGAAACCAATTTATAATTACTTACACTTGCATATGAAAAATGAAATACAACTATAGCTAGGATGAAGGCAGAGGGGAAGGGAGGGGGTGGGTTGATAGAGGAAGGGTTAGTAGGGGGACCACACTTATGGAGCATATACCAAGCACAAGTTGGATCTATCAGTTGTAAAACACAAATGTCTTAAAGCTGTAATTGGGTAAATGAGGTGAAGGCTATGTTGGTTAGTAGGATGTAAGTACTCCAATTTGTACAAATAATCAGCACATTGAATCCGATAATGGCATAAATGTATTTGTGATCTATGTATAAATGACTTAATAAAAAAAACCAAATAAATTGAGATTTTCTCTTACAAAAATAAAAAAATAAAAAAATAAATTGGGTGCATAAATATTTAGAATTGAAATGTCTTCTTGTTGTATTTTTCCCTCGACCAATATGAAGTGACCATCATTGTCTTTTTTGGCTTTAGTTGCTTTAAATCCACATAAATCTGAAAATAAGATTGCAACCTCTCTTTTCTTCTGAATTCCATTTGCCTGAAAAATTGACTTCCAATCCTTAACTCTGAGTTTTAATTTGTCTTTTGACATGAGGTGTGTTTTCTGCAGACAGAAAAAGGATGGCTTGTGTTTTTTAATCCAATCAGCCAATCTATGCCTCTTCAGTGGGGAATTCAAGCCATTGACATTGATTGAGATAATTGATAAGTGTGGTAGCATTCTATTCATCTTATTTTGTGAAAGTCCATTGCTTAGTTTTGTCTTTTGCATCATTGTGGAAGCTAGGTTCTGTCCTTTAATTTCTGGGCGTTTACTTTGCTGAAGGTCCATTGTGATGGTCAGTGTGTAGAACATGTTGAAATATTTCCTGTAGAGCTGGTCTTGCTGTGGCAAATTTTCTCAATGTTTGCATATCAGTAAAAGATGTGATTTCTCCGTCAATTTTAAAGTTTAGCTTAGTGGGATATAGAATTCTGGGCTGGAAATTGTTCTGTTTAAGTAGATTCAAGGTAGATGACCATTATTTTCTGGCTTGAAAAGTTCCATTAGAGAAGTCTGCAGTCAGCTTGATGGATTTGCCCCTGCACGTCAGTTGGCGCTTACTCCTGGCAGCTTGCAAGATCTTTTCTTTTGTCTTGACTTTAGATAGGTTCATCACAATGTGTCTTGGATAAGCTCTATTTGACTTGAAGTGACCAGGGGTCTGATATCCCTCTGAAAGGAGGGTGTCAGAATCTTTGGTGATATTTTGGAAATTTTCATTTATAATATTCTCTAGTATGGCTTCCACTCCTCTGGGGCATTCTTCTTCCCCTTCTGGCATACCTATAACTCGTATGTTTGAACACTTCATAAAGTCCCATAATTCTGTCAGTGAATATTCTGCTTTCTCTCTCTTCTTTTCTGCCTCTTTAACTATCTGAGTTATCTCAAGAGCTTTGTCCTCTACCTCTGAGAGTCTTTCTTCTGCATGGTCTAATCTATTGTTGATACTTTCTAATGCATCTTTAAGTTTTTTAATTGACTGCTTCAGTTCCTTCAGCTCTGTTATATCCTTTCTATATTCTTCATATCATTCATCTCTTATTTGATTCTGTTTTTGGATTTCCTTTTGGTTATTTTCCAATTTCTCAGTCCTTTCTTCATTGTTTTTTGGTTGTTTTCCACTTTCTCAGCAATTTCCTTCACTGCTTTCATCATCTGTATTTAAAATTCCCCTTCTGTCATTTCTAACATTTCTTTATAGGTGGAATCATCTGCAGTAGCTACCTCAAGGCCCCTTGAAGGGGTTGCTCTGGACTGTTATTTCATGTTGCCAGGATTATTCTGCTGATTCTTCTTCATGAGTGTTTTCTTGTATCTGTTTCCCTGCCCTAATTTTCCTTTCACTTCCACTTGCCCTTTAAGTTACTGTGCCTCTGGCATAAGGTTTTAATGAGTCATTTGGTACAGGACCAGAGGGATGAGAAGAATGAAGAGGAAGAAGAGAAAAAGATTTTAAAAAGAAAAAAAAAAAGAAAGAAAGGGGAGAGGGGGACTAACAGGAAATATTGACAAAAAGAAGAGAGGCACCGAAAGAAGGAGACAGTAGTAATATAGGTGTATAGTAGGGTATTTTGACCCAACCTTAGGCTGGGTTGGGTGGTTCCCTTGAGGTCAGCAGCTCTTTGCCAGCCTGATCAGACATGGTATCCTATCTCCATTAGGTAGAGAGGAAAGGCAAAAATACTATAAATCAAACTGAAACAAACAAACCCTTATGGGATAAAATTGGGGTAAAAAAACCAAATAATAGAGGCAGAAACACAAGCAAAAATGAAGTTCTAATTGTTAAAGAAGGCAAAAATGGAAGTATTGAAACTAGAAAACTGAAGAAAGATAAGAAGGAAAAAGAGAACAAAGAAAAAAAGGAAAAAAGAAAAATCTAGAGGAAAAATGTTGAAATTAAGAAGGAAAAAAAACCCCAAAACCCCAAAATCAAAAAGTACATATATCTTGCTGAATACTGTCCGGGTAACAGATTATCTTCTGAGGTATGCAATGTTAATCACAATGCTGATACAGCTATACAAGATGGAGACTGGAGGCCTCTGCTGATTTCTCAGACCTCTCAGGCTTGGGAACCCAAATGTCTCCTCAGCCCTCAATGTCTTAAAAGACACTCCAAACTGTGAACCTTGGTTAAGCAGAAGCTTTCCAAGGAAAGCACTTATTGCTGGGATCTCTCCTGACATGGCTACCTGCTTATCCAGTGTGCCAAAACCAGTTTCACTCTACGCCCTTGAGGGCCAAGGCTGTAATCTGCCAAACACTCAGATCTGTGCTCTTTCCCAGCATCTCAGTCCCCACCTTTGGGGAGCTCAGACACAAGATTACTCACCCAACGTCTCTTGACTGATCCCCATGCTGCAACCCACAGTGGCTGTGCGGGTGGCCCAAGCTGAACGATATTAGCTCCTTTCCGGCTCAGTGGCTCAGTCTGGGACCCCAGATAATGCCCAAAGTCGTCCGCACACTCGCCCAAGATCTCCCAAAGCAGTTTAATTGAGTGCCCAAGTCCAAAAAAACCCCAAAGAGCCCAGAGGTAAGGCTTTTCCTGCTTGCAATCTCACTGTTGCTATGGTTACAGCTATGGGCAGCCTCCCACCGAACAAATGCACCTACCATTTGCCAGTTCTCTACTGCTTTTGTCCTCCTCATGGGGTCCAGAAGTCTCTCACTGCTCCCTGTGTCATCAAAGGGAAGTTTCTGGGCAGGTCCCACCAGCCAGAGATGCCTGGAGTCTTCTCTCCCCAATCTCACTGCACCTGGTTTCACAGAGGCTGTTACTTGGCCCCATCTTATTCTGGAAGCCCTTTTGTACAAGTTTTTTTTTGTTGTTTTATTTAGTATTTCCACAAGAATAGGATTTTTGTTGTTGTTGTTGTTGCTGCTGCAGGTTTTGGCTGGGGCTGGGTTTGAACCTACCACCTCTGGTATATGGGGCTGGCACCCTACTGCTTGAGCCACAGGTGCTGTCCTGTGCAAGTTTTTATATGAACATAGCTTTCATTCCTCTGAGGTAAATACCCAAGAGTGCAGTTGCTAGGTTCTATGGGAAACTCTTAACTAGCTTTTAAGAAATAGCCAAACCACTTTTCACAGTGGCTGTACTATTTTACCATTTTATATTCCTAGCATCAGTGTATTTGTATCATCACCAGCATTTGATGTTATCTCCATTTTGTACCTTTTGTATTTTTACCATTTTACATTCCTAGCATCAGCTTATTTGTATCCTCACCAGCATTTGATGTTATCCCTATTTTGCAGCCACTCTGATTGGCAGATGGTGATATCTGCATCTTCCCATTGGAAATTCATACAAGATCTTTTCATCCTGTGTATTTTGCTCTTTGTTAACTAAAAATCTATTTCTTTATTGTCAATATTCAAAAGTTCTTTATCCTAGATACCTCTCCTTTCTTAGATAAATGGTTTGCAAACACAGTAGAGCCTCCATAGTTGACTACCTCCCTACAATGACCATCTACTTCAGTTAGCCTAATTTTCATAGACTGGACATGTACCACATAAGCTGTTCACCTCCATATGTTGACTAGTTTGTTCCAGTCTCTTTGGTGGTCAACTCATAAAGGTTTGACTGCATTTTATTCCAGCTTATAGATCATCTTCCACGTCAGTGTTTTTTGCAGAGAAAACAAATTAATTTTGAAGTCACATTTATTGGTTTTACTTCTTAGGAATTGTGCTTTTGATGTCAAGTCCAAAAATTTGGCCAAATCCTCAGAAAATCCAAAGACTTTCTTCTATATATTTTTTAAAGGTTCATGGTCTTGTATTTGACATCTAATTCACTTAATTTTGGCTTAATTTTTATAAAAAAGTATGAAGTTTAGTTACAGAGTCTTTTTTTTTTTTTTATGCCACTGTCTTATACATTTCTTGAAAAGGCTATTCCTCCATTGATTTGTTTTTACCCTTTTGTTAAAAATCATTTGGGCACATTTGTGTGGGCCTATTTCTGGGATCTATTCTGTTTCACTGATCTACGTATCTATCCCTTCATCAATAATACTGTCTCATTACTATAGCCACATGATAAACTTTAACCCCAGTTAGAGTGTTTCCTCCCATTTTTTCTTATTCTTTGAAGAATATTTTAGCTATTCCAGAACCAACGCTTTTATTTATAAATTTTAGAATAAGCTTGACTATGTATAAAAAAAATTGTTGGAAATTTGACAGGAATTACATAAAACTTATTTATCAAGTTGGGGAGAATCAATTGATCTTCTAATCTATGAGCATAGTATGTCTCTCCATTTATTTCTATCTTCTTTATTTTACTGGTATTTTGTAATGTTCAGGATATATATTCTATAAGCTTTTTGTAATATTTATACCTAAGTACTTCAATTTTAAATGATGTTTATGCTTTTAATTTTTGTTTCCATGTGTTCATTGTGACTATACAGAAATGCAATTTATTTTTTAAAGTTTTGTTGAGGTATAATTGTTATACAAAAATTGCACCTAGTGAAATGTGTATAATGTTGGTGAGGTCATTAATTTTTGTTTATTGATCTTGTATCCTACAATTCTGTTAGACTCTAGGAATGTTTTATAGATTCTTTGGAATTTTCTACAGAGACAATTGTGCTACCTATAAATAAGGATAGTTTTATTTCTTCTTTTCCAACTAGTATGCCTTTTCTTTTCTTACCTTATTGCACTGGCTAGAACTACATTGTTGAATAAGATTGATGGGAGTGGACACTCTTGCCTTATCCCAATCTTAGGGAGAAAGGATTTAGTTGTTCATTATGTTAGCTGTAAATATTTCATGGATGCTCTTTATCAAGTTGAAAAGATGTTGCCATGAATCCTCTAATTTGATGAGAATTTTTTATCATAAATCAGTGCTGAATTTTGTCAATAACTTTTTTCTACATCAACTAATAGAATCATGTATTATTTAGCCTATTTATATGACAGAACACATTAATAATCGGCATTTAAATGTTTAACAAGTCTTGTATATCTGGAATAAATCATACTTCATCATAGTATTCATTTTTTTCTTTACATTGTTATATTTGCTAATATTTTCCTGAGAAGTTTTCTATATAAGTTTATGAGAGACATTGGTCTATGGTCTTTTTTCCCCCCCATACTTACATTAAGTTTAGTATCAGGGTAATAATACTATCATAAAATAAGTTGGGAAATATTCCCTCCTCTTCCACTTTTTGGAAGAAATTGCATAAAATTGGTACTTAATCTTCCGTAAATGTTTGCTAGAATTTTCTAGTGAAATTATCTAGGCCTAGAGGTAGCCTTTCAGGATACTTTAAATTACAAATTCAATTTCTTTAATAATTATAGGACTATTCAAGTGTTCATCTTGTTTGAGTTTGGTAGTTTTTGAAGAATTGTTCCATTTCTTCTAAGTAATAGAATTTATGACCATAAAATTGTTCAGAGTATTTCCTTGTTATTCTTTTAATGACTGAAGATATATACTGATATCTCCTGTTTCATTCCTTATCCTGGTCATTTCTGTCTCCTTTCTTCTTTGTCATTTTGGTAGAGGTTTTTCAATTTTATTGAATTTTTTCCCCCAAAGAGTCAGCTTTTGGTTTTATGGATTTTTCTCTATTCTTTTCCAATTTTCAATTTTGTTGATTTCTGGTTTTTGTAATTTCCTCCCTTTTGCTTGATTTAGGTTAATTTTGCTGTTATTTTTCTAGTCTCTGGAGGTAGGAACTTAGATTGTTAATTTAAGATCTTTCCTCTTTTCCTTTTTTTCCTCTTCTCTATCAGCTTTTATTGCTATAAAATTTTCCTCTCAGGACTACTTTCAGCTATATCCTACATATTTTGATATATTGATATATTCATTTTCATTCAGTTCTATGCATTTGAAAGACTTCCTTTGACACCTCCTCTTTGATTCATGAATTATTGAGGAGTTCACTTACTTTTAAGTATTGGAAATTTCCCTGTTGTTCTTCTATTATTGATTTGTAGTTGATTCTATTGTGATCAGGGAATACATTCTGCACTATTTTAATCCTTTCACAATTCTTAAGTTTCTTTTAAGGCTCAGGATGCAACTTATACTATTGGTTGGTGTTCTAGGGGCACTGGGGAAAATAATATATTCTGCTATTGTTAGTGGAATGTCCTACATATATGTCAATTATATTCTGTTGGTTGACTGTACCGTTCAATTTTTCTACATTCTTAAAGATTTTCTCTCTAGTTATTCTATCAATTGCTAAGGGGGGTCTAACGTCCCCAACTATAATTGATTTGTGTATTTATCTTTTTAATTCAATCATTTTTTGCTTGAAAAAAATGATTTTGCTGGGGTTTTGAGGTTTTGTTGTTTGGTGTGCAGACATTTAAAATAGTCATGTCACTTCAGTAATGTTACTGTCTAGTAATTTTTTTTGCTCTGAAGTCTACTTTATCTGGCATTAATATGGCCACTCTTGCTTTTAAAATTACTATTTACATAATACATATTTCTCTATCCTTTTGCTTTAACCTGCTTCTATATTCATTCATTATATGTGAAGTGAATTTCTTCAAATATAATAGATCATGTTTTGCTATCCACTATGCCATGGTTTCAATGTGTCCCCCAAAAGCAAGCATTGGAAATTGGAAATTTAATCCACAGTGCAACGAGGTTTTTAGGAAGTTGGACCTTTAAGAGGTGTTTAGACCATGAGACTTCTGTCCTCATGAATTGGTTAATGCCATTATTGCAGGATGAGTTCAACCCCCTCCTGCTCTCTCTTTTACCCACTCTTTGCCCTTCCATAATATGCTGCATTCTGGTAAATTATAACATGGCTAGATCATCATCATCAGATGCCAAGCCCTTGATTTGAAATTCCAAGTCTCCAAAACCATGAGCCAATAAATTTCTGCTTATTATAAATTACCGAACCTGTGGTATTCTGTCCACAGAATTGTGTAAGAGCACAAAATAAAAAAAACACTCTTAAACATCTCTCTCTACTGGGGCTTATGTCTAACATGCAATGTTATTATTTGTCTTCTATTTCCGGTTTTTCATTCCTCTTATTCTCCTTTTTCTACCTTCCTGTGGGTTATGCGCACGTTTGTTCCATTTTTTCAATGATAATAATAAGTTTCTTTCACCTTCCCCCATATTACTTTGCTAGGTCTGCCATTACAAAGTATTACAAACTAGGTAACATAAACCACAGAAATGTATTGTCACACTGTGCAGGAAATTAGAAGTCTGAAATCAAACTCCCTCTAAAACCCATAAGGAAATTCTTTGTTTTTTTCCAGCTTTTGGTGATTTATTGGCAATATTTATTGTTTCATAGCTTGCAGCTGCATGATTTCAATCTCTTCACCATCACATGGTATTCTTCCTAGGGTTATGTCTGTGTTTTTACCTGGCCATCTTCTTATAAGAACACCAGTCACACTGGATTTTGAGCCCACCACTTAAGTATGACCACACCTTAACTAACAGTGTCTAAAAGTAACTCTAACTATGGTCACATTTTGAGGTACTGGGGCCTAAAACTTCAGGGTTTTTTTGTGTAGAGTCATAATTCAACCCACAACACTTCCTATTATCTTTGTTTCTTCTGTGCTCATGTGTTTTATTTATTTACCTTGGTCTTTCTGTTTCTTGTTGTTATGTTTCCCCAAACATCTAATGGTCTTTGATTTTCTGTTTTATGAATTAACGATTGGGTTGATTATTATAGGCAGCTGGCTTGGATTTCCTCTGTATTTGTATATACCTATTCCTTTAAATGGCTTCCCTGTTTGCCTACCCATTTGTATTCTTTCCCTCAAACTTCCCAATGCTTCTTTCCTCAGCTGACACCCATATTAGAAATCACCTCAGATAGACAGTTCACCCTCTCCACAGTACAGTCCTTGAATTATGATGCGGGAATATGCAACGTGAATAACAGGAGGGCCCTGACTGTTCTGAATATTAACCTTCAATTAGCCCGGTAGGTGCCTAGGGCCTCTGTCAGTTCTCCACCTCACTCTGAGTTTACAGGGTGTCTGCAGCTGTCCCTACCTTGTGGTTAGTTTTCTCCTACACCTACATACATTAGGCTTCTCCACTATTTCATTCAGTCCCATCTGCCTTCTATCATCTAGTAATTATATAACATTTCTCTTCTATTAACAACTTCTCTTCCTGTTCTCCCCACACTGTAAGATACATTTACTCCTTCTGTTTTCATAAATTTGGGGTAGCTGGTGAGATAAGCACACATACTCAAGCTTCCATTTCAATCTACTCTAATATTTATTTTTAAGTTAATTTTGTATCACTGTTTAAATTATTCGAGGATATTATCAAAAGTAATTTTTGAAGCTTGATTTATTTCCTGGATCCTTGTAGATCTAAAAATGTCTTCCAATTTTTGGTTTTGTTTTGTTCTTTGCTATTAAAAAATATTATCAGGTATAAAATCTTCCCAGCAGAAACAGAGAGTGGATATACCCAAACTTCCTGAAATAACTGGCATTAAAATGTATGAAACAATTATTCTTAAGATACTAAACATCAGGCAATGAAGAACAGTGACCCCTGAGAGATGGGAAAGAAGCAGGGTAAACTCTACTCTCTCTCCCCAGATTAGAGATTTAAGAGAGTTTCCAGGCCTAAGAACATGGAGGGCAACAGATGTGGATCCCAGTGGGTTCCTTAAGTTGAACAGACACAGGAAAAACTCCCAAAGGACCAAGACAGAGTTGATGGGACAAATTACCAGACAGACAGAAGAAAACAGGTCAAAGCAGTGTTTTTCAACCTTTTTTGTTTATCTCCTGGCACCCACTTTAAACCTATCACTAAATATCCACAGCACACTTAAATTATGTTGATTAAAAAAAATAAATAAAAAGAATATACTTACTGTGCTTTGAACTTCTTTTGAACAAAATTAAATTAATGATTTTAAAAAATTTCTGGCACACCTAAGATCCTCTCATAGCAAACCAGTGTGCCACAGTATACTGGCTGAAAATCACTGGGCCAAAGCTAACTCAAGAAGAAAGATAACCTGGGTAGCAAATTGCTCATTAGAGAAAATAAATTTATAGCTAAAAACCTTCCTAAAAGAAAACTCTAGGCCCAGATGGCTTTACTGGTGAATTACACCAAACATTTAAGGAAGAGATAATACCAATTCTATACAAACTTTTTCAGAAAAAAAAAGGAATATTTCCAGACTCATTCTATGAGTATAGTACTACCTTGATACCAAAACTAAAGACATTACAAAGAAAATAAAACTATAGGCAAATATTCCCTATGAATATAGATGCAAAAGTCCTCAACAGAACACTAGCAAGCAAAATTAGCAATATATTAAAAGTATTATATACCATGACCATGTGGAATTTATTCTAGGAATGAAAAATTAATTTAACATCTGAAAATTAGCATTGTATGCTACATATAATAGTAATAAAGGACTAAAACTACATGATCTCTCACTAGTCAAAAAAGAAGTATTTGACAAAGTGAAAAATCTTTTTATGGAAAAAACACTCAACAAATTAGGAACAGAGGAAACTTTCTCAATTGAAAGGACATCTATGGAAAATCGATAGCTAACATAATTAAAAGCAAAAGAGTGAAATCCCTTCCCCTAAGATCATGAATAAACAAGGATATCCATTCTTGCCACTTTTACTTATCACTATATTAGTGGTCCTCACTAGGGAAATTGGGTAAGGAATCACTCAAGAAGAAATAAAATTATCTCTATTTGCAGATGATCTTGTGTATAGAAAATCCTAAGGAATCCTTGAACAACTTTTAGAATTAAATAAACCTTCAACAAGGTTGCAAGACATGAGATCAGTACACAAAAAAATCCATTGTGTATTTCTACACTAGCAATGAACAACCTGAAGTTGAAATTAAGAAAATGATTTCTGGCTCGGGTCCTGTAGCAGGAGTGGTTACCGTGCCAGCCACCTACACTAAGGGCGGTGGGTTCAAACCTGGCCTGGGCCTGCTGAACAGCAATGACAATGGCAACAACAACAACAAAAATAGCCAGGCATTGTAGCAGGTGCCTGTAGTCCCAGCTGCTTAGGAGACTGGAGAAAGAGAATTGTTTAAACCCAAGAGTTTGAGGTTGCTATGAACTGTGACATCACACCACTCTACCAAGGATGACATAATGAGACTTGGTCTCAAAGGAAAAAGAAAGAAAGAAAATTATTTCTTTTATCATGGCATTAAAACAAGTAGAATACTTACCAAAGAAAGTAAATTATTGATTGACTAGAATGGTAGAGAAGAAGGAAAACAAAGTGACTTTTAATGAGCATGAGTTTGCTTTGGAGGGTGATGAAAATATTAGAGAATGGTTGCATGATTCCATGAATATACAAAAGCATTGAGTTATACATTTTAAAGGGGTTAATTTTACATATGTGAATTATTTCACAATAAACTGCTTTTTAAAATATCTAATGCTAATCTATACAAGAAAATTGAAGAGGAGGGAATACTTCCTAATTCTTTCTTTCTCTGAGATCAACATTACCTTGATACCAGAACTAGACAAAGACAGCATAAGTAAACTATAGAACAATAACCCTCATGAACACAGATGCAAGCATTCTAAATAAAATCATGGCAATAAATTCAACAATATCTTAAAAGAATAGCATGTGATGATTAAGTGGAGAACATCCTGGGAATGCAAGGGCAGCTTAACATTCAAAAGCCTATCAATGTAATACTGTATGTATTACTTTCCTAGAGCTGCCATAAAAAGCAGTACAAATTGGGTGGCTTAAAATGACAGAAATTTATCGTTCCTCAGTTCTAGAGACTACATATCCGAAAGCAAGTGTTGGTACGGCCATGATCCTTCTGAAGCCTTCAGGGAAGGATCCTTCCTTGCCTCTTACAGCTGGTATCCCCAGATATTCTTTGATTTATGGAAGCGTAACTCAATTGCTGCCTCAGTCTTCATATGCCATTCTCTGTGGTGTCTGGGAGGGGTTGTTTATTTGCTTATGTATTTATTTAGACAGAGTCTTTCTGTAGCCCAGGTTAGAGTGCTGTGGCATCAGCCTAGCTCCTAACAACCTCAAACTCCTAGGCTTAAGCAATCCTTCTGCTTCAGCCTTCCAAGCAGCTGGTATTATAGGTGTGTCCACAACACAGGGCTAGATTTCCTATTTTTAGTGGAGATGGTATCTCACTCTTTTCAGGTTGTTCTGGAACTCCGAAGCAAAAGCAATCCTCTCTCCTTGGCCTCCCAAAGTGCTAGGATTACAGGTGTGAGCCACTGCACCCAGTCCTCCCTGTGAGTTTTTGTCTCTATGTGGCTATCTTCTTATAAGGACACAATTATACTGTATTAGGGGTACACCACACTCCAGTACAACATCTTAACTAATAAGATAGGGCTCTTAGCTGTAAGAGCCCTATTTACAAATACAGACATTCTGGAGGAGTGGAGGTTAGAACTTCCACATATCTTTTCTGAAGAGCACACGTTAACCCATAACACCATACCCAAAACACGTGATCATCTCAATAGAAAAAGAACTTGACAATATTCAGCCTCTATTTATAATGCAAACCAGGATAGAAGGGAGCTTCCTCAACCTGGTGAAGGGCATGTAGGAGATGGAAGGCTTCCCTTTGAGATCAGGAAGCCATAGGGATGTCTTCTCTCACCACTTGTACTCACTATTGTTTGGGAAGTTCTGGCCAGTAGCATCCAGATTGGAAAGGAAGAAGTACAGTAACTTTATTTGCATAAGTCTGACCATCTCTGAAGAAAATCTGATGTGATTTATTAATGCACTACTGGAGTCCTTAAGTAAGTTTAACAAAGTAGCAGGATTCAAGAGCAATGTACAAAATTGATTGTACTTTTCATTAAGAAACAAACAAAATTAAGAGAAGAAATAATAATCCTACAAAACATCAAAAAATTGGAAATATTTAGGGATAAATCTGACAAAAAATAAAAGACCTATACATTGAAATATATAAAATGTTGCTGAAATTAAAAAGGACATAAATAAATGATATCTTGCTCAACAGTCAGATGACTCAATATTATTAAGATGCCTTTGTTTCCCCAAATTACTTTATAGATTCAACACAATCAAAATACCATAGGCTTTTTATTTTTGGTAGAAATTAACAAGCTTCACATGAAAATGCAAAGAACATTAGAATAGCCCATACAAACCTGAAAAAGAAGAGCCCAGAAATAGATTCACACAAATATAGTCAACGGATTTTTGACAAAAGTCAATGGCAGTGCAGTTGAGAACACATTTTCAACAGAGTTCAAATAGTATGCAAGAACATAAACTTTGATCCATGCCTTGCATTATGTACCAAAATGAACTCAAAATGGATAAGCCTGAATACAAAAATTAAAACTATTAAACTCCTAAGAGAAAACATAGAAGAAAATATTTTTGACCATGGGTTGGGGAAATGATTTCTTAGATATGACTGCAAAAGCATGATTTTCAAAAGGAAAAGCTAATAAAAACTGACTTCATCCACCAGGAGTGTCCAAACTGTGCCCTCCAGGCAGTATGATGATTTTGTCAGGACTTTTTCTGCTTATCTGTATGTCAGATACTGCAAATAGTATGCACAGACCTTTTTCTTTTGCTTATCAGCTTTCATTGCATATTTAATGTGTGGCTCAAGACAACTCTTATTCTTCCAATGTGTAGCAGACAATAAAACAGTTTGGACATCTTTGGTAAATTAAAAGTGTCCGCTCTTCAAAAGATATTATCTAATTCATAAAATGCTCAATCAGATCATCACAAAGTATCCCTTTCATGTAGACCCATTAAAACATGTTCTTTCAAGCCTAAAACCAGAAAATCTTTCTTGTCCCAAGGAATTGTAATTTTTCTTTAGTCTCCCTGCCACCCCGCCCCAGGAATATATAACTTGTTAGTGATTTTATTTCCATTTGTACCTGAAAAAAAGACTCACAAAACCAAAACCATACCCCTCTTTAGTAATTATATTAGACTTATCATGAGCATAGAAACTTCACCCGACATCACTGCTTTATTCATATTTTCTATTTTATTTAGGGTTGTCAGACGTAACAAAAAAAATGCAGTTAAATTTGAACTTCAGATAAACAACAAATCATTTTTAGTGTAACTATGTCCATTTGGCATACTGTATTTCCTATCAACCCTAACTGTACTGCAAATAGTCTTATTAGACACCCAAAATGCTTTGTGGGAGAGATAAAAATATCTCCGATTGTATGGGAAGCCCGCACACTGTACTCCAAGCTTGAATCATTGTACACAGTTATGACTCAATAAAAAATAATTAAAAAAAGATATAAGTACATACATAAATAAAACTTGGATATATTTTAAAGTAAACTCACATTTGAATTTTAAAGACTGTTTTAAAGCAATTTAAAATCACAGTTGTCCTGCATTTACTTTATTCAAATTACACCATACAATATATTCCAAAATGTTTCTCATTTTATATTCTATTTTAAAAATATTGCCTACTGCAGTACATCAAAATTATATGGAAAAAATTATTTTCTGAGAAGAGAATGTACTAACCAAGTCAGAAAAAAAAAAATCACTTACTCCTACACTTCTTATACTACCTAAAAACATCTGGAGAAGAGATTTCATCTTCGTTGCTAGGGCATCTTTAACCAGATTTCACATATGGCCATCATACTTGTTCCTCCTCCACTAAGATGAAGAGGTAACAAAAAACACCCTTAAAGGGGATGTGTCAAAATGGTGGCTGAGTAACAGCTTCTTTGCAACCCTGCATGGACAGAGAAGACTTCAGGCACCTCTGGCTTATGTGCTGTGCCCATAAACATCCCTCTGGGGACACAGAGAGAGAGCAAGAGACTTCTGGACCCCAGGAGGAGGACAAAAGCAGTGGAGAAGTGGCAAGTGGTTGTGTTTTGGTCTGAAAGCGTGGCAGCTACCACAGCTGTAGCTATAACAGCAGTGAGATTACAGACAGAGAAGGCCTTCCCTGCAGGTTGTTTTGTTTTTTTGGACTTGGGCACTCGGTTGAATTACCTTGGGAGGCCTTGAGCGAGAATGCGGGTAACTTTAAGTGTTGTCCAAGGTCCAGGACTTAGTTGCTGGCCAGCATGGAGCTATCATTGTACAGCTATGGACCCTGCCCAGTCACTATGGGAGACCTGCCCTGCAGGCTCTGCCCTCAGGGTCACAGAATGAGGCCTGGACTGGGAGACCTTGGGCAAGTGATCTACTGACTGTGAAAAGTGCCCAAAGGCTGGAAATGAGACGCCTGGGAGGAGCAGAGCTTTCAGTGTTTGGCAGCAGGAGGAGCTGCCTTGCAGCCTTGGCTCTCAGGGGCATAGAGTGAGGCTGGTTTTGGCATACCTGATAAGCGGGCAGCCACTTCAGGAGAGATCTCACTGACACATGCTTTCTGGGAAAGCCTCTGCTTAGTTAAGGTTAATGGTTTAAAGCAGTGGTTCTCAACCTTCCTAATGCCGTGACACTTTAATACAGTTCCTCAGTTGTGGTGACCCCCAACCAGCAATGACAATAATTTTATGGTTGGGGTTCACACAACATGAGGAACTGTATTAAAGGTTCACAGCATTAGGAAGGTTGAGAACCACTGAGTATAAATGTCTTAACACAATAATTAAGTAAAGGAGGTAAGGTATATATTAACTGGTGCGATGTAAATGCTCCTAATTCTATATGAAATCAGCACATTGTACCCCATAAATGCATTAATGTATACATGATCTATGTGTTTATGATTTAATAAAAAAAATTAAAAGTAATCAAAAAAAAAAATAAAGTGTCTTTTAAGCAGGCTGAGGAGAGATTCAAGGTCTCAACCCTGTAAGGTTTGAGGGAAAAGAAGTCAGCAGAGGCATCCAGTATCCATCTTGTACAGCTGTAGTATCATTGTGATTAGCATCTCATACCCTAGAAGATCACCTGTTGCCCAGACAATATTCAGCAAGACATATATACTGTTTTGTTTTTGTTTTTTAATTTCAACTTTTTCCCCCTAGATTTTTCTTTTTTTCGTTCTTAATTTTGCCAGTGTAAATATAACTTTCCATTATTGCCATTTTAAATAATAAAACCCCTGTTATTTGGTTTTTCCCCCAATTTCACCCTGTAAAGTTTTCTGTTTGTTTTGGTTTGATTTACGGTGTTTTTGTTTTTCCTCTCTATATGGTGGAGGTGGGATACCATGTCTGCTCAGGCTGGCTAAGAGATGCTGACCTCAAGGGAACCACCCAAACCAGCACCCCCAGAGAATGGGGATTTTTAAGGTGTGGGTCAAAGTACCCTACTGTACATCTTTATTACTCCTGTCTTCCTCTTTCTGTGCCTCTCTGCTTTTTGTCAATATTCCCTTTTATTCACCCCCTCCCATTTCTCTTTTTCACTTCTTTTAATCTTTTTTCCCTTCTTGATCTTCAATCTTCTCATCCTGTTAGCCCTGTACCAAAAGGACTCAACAACACCCTAGGTCAGAGCACGGTAAATCAAAGAGCAAGAGGAAGTAAATGGAAAATTGAGGGCAAAGAAACAGACAAAAGAAAACACTCATGAGTAACAATCAGCAGAAAAATCAGGGCAACATGAAAAACCAGACTAGAACAATCTGCCCAAGGGGCCATGAGGAAGCTACCACAGAGGATTCCACCTATAAAGAAATGTTAGAAATGACAGAAAGGGAATTTAAAATACAGATGATGAAAACAATGAAGGAAACTGCTGAGAAGGTGGAAAATAACCAAAAGGAAATCCAAAAACAGACTCAAATAAGAGATGAACAATATGAAGAATATAGAAAGGATATAGCAGAGCTAAAGGAATGGAAGCAATCATTTAGGGAACTTTAAGATGCAGTAGAAAGTATCAATAACAGATTAGACCATGTGGTAGAAAGAATCTAACAGATAGAGGACAAAGCTCTTGAGATAACTTAAATAATTAAAGAGGCAGAAAAAAAGAGAGAGAGAGCAGAACATTCACTGACAGAATTATGGAACTTCATGAAGTGTTCAAACATATGAGTTATAGGTATCCCAGAAGGGAAAGAAGAATGCCCCAGAGGAATGGAAGCCATACTGGAGAATATTATAAATGAAAATTTCCAAAGTATCACCAAAGATTCTGACACGCTCCTTTCAGAGGGATATCAGACTCCTGGTCGCTTCAAGTCAAATAGAGCTTCTCCAAGACACATTGTGATGAACCTGTCCAAAGTCAAGACAAAAGAAAGGATTCTGCAAGCTGCCAGATAAATATCTTCAAAGAAAGCATAGGAAAAACAATTGAAGATATCAGCCCGGAAAGACTTTATGAAGAAGACTTCTGTGGCAACTGCAACAACAAAAATAAACAAATGGGACTTAAAACAAAAAGCTTCTGCATAGCTAAGGAGACAATAACCAAACCAAATAGACAACTTACACAATCAGAAAGGATATTTGCATATTTTGAATCAGACAAAAGTTTGATAACTAGCATCTACAGAGAACTCAAATTACTCCACATGAAAAAAGCCAGCAATCCCATATATGAATGGGCAAGAGAGATGAAAAGAACCTTCTCCAAAGAAGACAGATGAATTGCTAGTAAACATATAAAAAAATAGTCACCATCCCTCATTATTTGAGAAATGCAAATCAAAACCACCCTGAGATATCATCTAAGCCCAGTGAGAATGGCCCACAACACAAAATCTCAAAAGTGCAGATGCTGGCATGGATGTGGAGAGAAAGGAACACTAACACTGCTAATGGGACTGCAAACTAATACAATCTTCTTGGAAGGAAGTATGGAGAACCCTCAAAGAACTCAAGCTAGACCGCCCATTTGATCCTGCAATCCCATTATGGGCATCTATCCAGAAGGAAAGAAAACCTTTTATTATAAAGACACTTGTATTATACTGTTTATCACAGGTCAATTTACAATCGCCACAATGTGGAAACAGCCTATAGGCCCACCAACCCAGGAATGGATTGGTAAGCTGTGATATATGTATACCATGGAATACTATTCAGCCATTAAAAAAAGATGGAGAGCGGGGAGGAGCCAAGATGGCGATCTGTAGCCAGCTTTCCGCAGAGGTTCCCGTCCAAAAGGAGCGTTAAAGGACAGAAACTCAGCAAGAAAGCCGATGGTTTGGATCTGAGCCAAAAGAAAAGGTTGAAAAGCGCTCATCAACCCTGCTGGGGAGACCTGAGACCCCAAGGACACAAACAAAAAGGTACAGAGCCCATCACCAAGC
>CAUYRH010121405.1:0-16086 GCA_963574655.1 Perodicticus potto | reverse complement strand
CAGGTTTTGGTAGAAATCTCCACTCACACTCCCATCCTTTAATTAACTGAAAATCACAAAACAGAATTCAGAGCTCACAGAAGCAATATATTAGGGCAGCAAGTGACCTCAAAACTCTGCCCCTTATAATTTTAGCTCATGAGAAACACAAAATCTTGCCCCAGTTTAAGAGACATTTAAAATTAACGATAGCCAATGACTTTAAGTCCTTAAATGACTATTTCAAAAATTTCAACCCCTGGCTCGGTGCCTGTAGCTCAATGGTTAGGGTGCTGGCCATATACACAAAGGCAGGTGAGTTCAAACCCAGTCCAGGTCTGCTAAACAACAATGACAACTGCAACAAAAAAATAGCCAGGCATTGTGGTGGGCTCCTGTAGTCCCAGCTACTTAGGAGGCTAAGGCCCGAGAATCACTTAAGCCCAAGTGTTTAAGGTTGCTGTGAGCTGTGACGCCATAGGACTTTACAGAGGGCGAGATAGTGAGACTCTCAAAAAAAAAAAAAATTCGGCCCCATTGCCTATTCCATAAACTTCCATGGACAGATACCCACTCCCCATTATGATTTATCTGCACCATTCTGTGCCTGCCCTGCCTCCACTGGTAGCTCTATTTCAGCATCTACTTCATTGAGCCTTGACCCAGGTCTTCTTTTTTCTTTGTTTTTTAAAGCCTTGATGCCAAGCTCTGCCACTGCAGATATTAGACCTAAACAGGTTTCTAAGCCTTCATCACCTCCACCAAGACACCCTGCATATCTCTAAGGGGCACCTCAAACCCCATTTCCTCAATCTGCCCTACCTTTGCGATCCTTCATCCAATCCCCTCTACCCCATTTCTGTCCCCCATGGGACTCTAGGATACCACTGGAACAAAAGAAAGTACCCTCCTTTCTGCTATCTCCTGCAACTAAGGAGTTACCCATGTTATTATACAGAACTTTTTCTCTTTTAGACAGAGTCTCAAAGCTGTCACCCTGGGTATAGTGCCATGGAGTCATAGCTCATAGCAACCTCAAACTCTTGGGCTTCAGCGAGTCTCTTACCTCAGCCTCCCAGCTAGCTGGGAATACAGGCACCCGCCACAATGCCTGGCTATTTTTTCGTTGTAGTTGTCATTGTTGTTTGGCAGGCCCGGGCTGGACTCGAACCTGCCAGCTCCAGTGTATGTGCCTGGCGCCCTAGCCGCTTGAGCTACAGGCACTGAGCCAACTATCCAGAACTTTCATCCTATCTAAAGGACAGCCACTTCCCCAAAGGTGCATACCTCCAATGGATATTATCCAGAGTAAAAGAAAAACATAACTGGATCAGCATAAATCAACCTACTGACTTTACAGTAAAACATATATGTACCTGAAGAACACCTGTATGTCATGGCACATGATTTCAAAGCCAATATTAAAAGAAAGATGATTTGAGCGGCACCTGATGATTGGTGGCTCAGTGAGTAGAGCGTTGGCCCGATATACCGAGGGTGGCAGGTTTGAACCGAACCCGAGCCAAACTGCAACAAAAAAATAGCCAGGCGTTGTGGCAGGCGCCTCTAGTCCCAGCTACTCAGGAGGATGAGGCAAGAGACTCGCCTAAGCCCAAGAGCTGGAGGTTGCTATGAGCTGTGACGCCATGGCACTCTACCGAGGGTGACAAAGTAAAACTGTCTCTAAAAAAAAAAAAAGAAGAAAGATAGGCGGCTCAAAGGAGTAGGGCACCGGCCCCACATACCGGAGATGGCAGGTTCAAGCCTAGCCCTGGCCAAAAACTGCAAAAAAAAAAAAGGGAAGATGATTAATCTTGAAAATAAGAATATGAAAAAATATGTCTTTTTCTAAAATGAGATGAGGCAATTTAATAGTATGTAAGCTTTCCTTTAAAATAAGTTTTCTAGGTTAATGTGATACATATGAAAAGCAATAATGGGATTTTTATTTTGAACACAAGCTTATAAAAGTAATTTAGAGAAACAAGGAGCTATCCAACCAGATTTAATCAGCCACGAACTGGAGGATCAGTAACTGCTTAGACTACTTAGAAGATACAACCTTCTCTTATAGTTCCAGAGGCTAAAAAAATGAATAAATAAAAAAGAAGAAGCTATAGACTTGCTTTGGAGGTTTATTTTTTACTATCTCAACCATTGTCAGGCAAAACTTGAGTCAGCCCAAGGCCAGCAGTTATCAGAGTACTGAATAAATACTTGAATAACTTCATTGAATGAAAAGTCAATCTGGCCTTACACCCCTAAGGGCAGCATCAAGAGATCTGACTGCTCTAAACATTCACTTCAGAGACAATGGATATACCACAAATATCTGAGTGCTAGGATTCTTACCGTACAAATTATCCTCATAACCCTCCTCCTGAAGTTATACTAGTAAACTGAGCCTCTCCGGGTCAAGTTCCGTGCCCTGTCTCCTGACATGTTCTCAACTCTGACAAAGGCAACTGGACTCAGTATTCTAAATCCTAGCATCCTAGTTTCTACCAGCAACTCCAATGTTACAGCCCACCCTCAATCACCTAGTAAGCACAAAGCACATTTGTAAATGTTTGTTGGTGTTCATTTGCTTTCTAGGCTATTCATTCACAAATGTGTAAAAAGAACATTAAAGGCTATTTCATCCGTTATATTAGGAACTCCTAGTCAGCAAGAACCCACAATCTATATGTGAACTATGACTGTTTTAGGAAATGGTAACTAACTGAAATTTAGGGGACAAAAAATATCAAGCCACCTTCATTATCCAGTTCTATTCATTATTTATAATCTCTTCCTAACTCTTGACACAGTGATTAACTTGAAGAAAGAGGATTTCTAGGCAGTGAATAAATACTGAAAATACACCATCAAACCCTAATATTACAAGTTCCCCATTCAATAATGAGTAAAAAAACTACAACTCAAATGCCTTACCATCCTTGTTTATAGCAGTGACTTTGGCCGGGTAAAAACGACAATCAGACCAGCAAGCAAGGACCTGCTCGTTTATTTGAAATTCCTAAAAAACATTAAAAAAAAAAACTGTTACCAGCCAAATTTCACAGGACAGATACTATACCAGAATTTATAAAAGAGACTGGGATCAATAAGAGAGTAGGAAAAGGAAATGGCTACTAGAATGTTCAGCACTGGGAGTCGCTATGGTTTAGATGTGGTTTATCCCTACCAAAACTTTTTTTTTTTTTTGGAGATAGACTCTTTGTTGCCCTCAGCAGAGTGCTGTGGCGTTATAGCTCACAGCAACCTCAAATTCTTGGGCTTAAGTGATTCTCTTGCTTCAGCCTCCCAAGTAGCTGGGACTACAGGGACCCGCCACAATGCCCAGCTATTTTTTTTAGAGAAGAGGTCTCACTCTGGCTCTCGTTCAGGCTGGTCTTGAACCTGTGAGCTCAGGCAATCCTAGAGTGCTAGGATTACAGGTGTGAGCCACGACGCCTGGCCTTATCCCTGCCAAAACTTATCCTAAAGTTTTTTTTTTTTTTTCTTTTTTTTTTACAGTGAGGACTTTGGTGACTCTCTGGAATCTTTTATCCTGTAGTTTAATTATCACTGCAGCAGAGTTGGAAATGGGCCCCAATGGGAGGTATCTGGGTCACAGGGGCAGATCCCTCATAAATAGATTAATGCTGTCTCATGAGAGTGAGTTATTACTCTCTAGGGGAACGGATTAGTTCCTGAAAGAACTATAGTTATAAAGTAAGATTATACTGTTTGGTTACTCCCTTTGCAGGCGTACACTCCTCCTTTGACTTTCCACCATGTTATGAGGCAGCCGGAAAAAACCTCACCAGAAGTCAGCACCATGCCTTGAACTTCTCAGCCTGCAGAACCATGAGCCAAACAAACCTCTTTTCCCTATAAATTATCCAGCGTCAAGTATTGTATTATAGTAATGCCAAAAAAACAGACAAAAACAGGAGTCAAAACAAGAGGGCTGGGACATAGACCTCGACAAGGTAGGTCTGGGCAGGCATAGCACAGCAATGATAATTAACCTACACTTTCCAGGCTGGGCACAGTGGCTCATACCCATAATCCCAGCACTCTGGAAGGCTGAGGCAGGTGGATGGCTTGAGCTCAAGGGTTCAAAACCAACCTGAGCAAAAGTAAGACAGAGACTCTGTCTCTGCTAAAAACAGAAAACACTAGCCAGGCATGGTGACACACACCTATAGTCCCAGCTACTTGGGAGACTGAGGCAAGAGGGTCACTTGACCCCAAGAGTTTTAGGTTGCTGTGAGCTATGATACCACAGCACTCTAGCCAGGGGCAATAGAACAAGACTGTCTCAAAAAGGAAAAAAAAATACACTTTTCAGGATACACACTGAAAACGAGTCTAAAAGTCCAGGAAGACCAGGAAACACATCCAATATAGGAGGTGCAAGAAATGAGGCCACTTCATCTTCAGAGAAGGAGCACTTAATGCTATTTATGCCATCCAAGTTTCTAAAGGGAATCACCATTCACCTTTTTTGGGGGGGAGGAGGGGGATTCATTGAGGGTGCAAGAAACCAGGTTACACTGATTCCATTTATTAGGTAAAGTCCCTCTCACAATTTTGTCTTGTCCCCAAAAGGTGTGTTACACACTGAGACCCCACCCCCCTCCCTCCTTCCCGCTCTTGGCTCTTCCCTTCTCCCACCCCCTCCTCCATTCACATTTTTATATATTTTTTAAAATATTTTTTAGAGATGAGGTCAAACTATTGCCCAGATTGGTCTCAAACTCCTGGCCTCAAGTGATTCTTCCTCCTCAGCCTCCCAAAGTACTAGGATTACAGGCATGATTCACCATGCCCAGCCACTCACCTTTAATATTTTATGATATTTTCCCAGCACACAGTTTGCATCAATTAAATTTTGTGAAATGAATACTAAACAATAAAATAGAAAAATAGGGCAGCGCCTATGGCTCATTGAGTAGGGCGCCAGCCCCATATACCGAAGGTGGCAGGTTCAAACCTGGCCTCGGCGCTGAACTGCAAAACAGAAAAATAGCCGGGCATTGTGGCAGGTGCCTGCGGTCCCAGCTACTCGGGAGGCTGAGGCAAGAGAATCACCTAAGCCCAGGAGTCAGAGGTTGCTGTAGGCTGTGTGATGCCACAGCACTCTACTGAGGGCAATAAAGTGAGACTCTGTCTCTACAAAAAATAATAATAATAAAATAGAAAAATAAACTTTCTTTTTTCTTTTTTGAGACAGTCTTCTATGTCGGCTCACAGCAACCTCAAACTCTTGGGCTTAAGTGATCCTCTTGCCTCAGCCTCCCAAGTGACTGGACTATGGGTGCCCACCACAACACCTGGCTATTTTTCTGTTGCAGTTGTCATTGTTGTTTTAGCTGGACCGGGCTGGGTTCGAACCCACCAGCCTTGCTGTTTGTGGCTGGCACCCTAACCACTGAGCTATGGGCGCCAAGCCAATAAATTTTTTTTGAGACAGAGTCTCACTTTGCCACCCTTGGTAAAGTGCTGCGGCAACATAGCTTATAACAACCTCAAACTCTGGACTCAAGTGATCCTCCTACCTCAGCCTCCCAAGTAGCTGGAACTACAGGCACCCAAAACAACACCCAACTAGTTTTTAGAGACGAGGTTTTGCTCTTAAGTCAGACTGGTCTTGAACTCCTAAACTCAACCAATCCATCCACCAGCAAGAGTTCAATTTTCCTGTAAGAGGGACTCTAACAAATTCAAATATTGTGATTTGGTTGTTTGTACCCTCACATTAACTTGAAATAAAAAAAATTAATTAGCCAGGTGCAGTGGCTCACACCAGTAAGCCTACCACTCAGAGAGGCTGAGGCAGGCAGATTGCCTGAGCTCACAGTTTCAAGACAAGCCTGAGCCAGAGAGAGACTTTGCCTGTAAAAACAGTCAGGCATTGTGGCGGGCACCTGTATTCCCAGCTACTCAGGAGGCTAAGACAAGAGAATCGATTGAGCCCAAGAGTTTGAGGTTGCTCTGAGCTATGACACCAGGGCACTCTACCTAGGGTGACAAAGTAAGACTCTGTCTCAAAAATAAATAAATAAATAAATAAATAAATAAATAAATAAATAAAATTTAAAAAGAAATTTAAAGATTTTTTTAAAAAGTTCAACTTCCGGGTCAGTGCCTGTAGCTCACTGAGTAGGGTGCTGGCTACATACACTGAGGCTGGCAGGTTCAAGCCTGGCCCAGGCCTGCTAAACAACAATGACAACTGCAACCAAAAAACAGCCGGGCGTTGTGGCGGGCACCTGTAGTCCCAGCTACTGGGGAGGCTGAGGCAAGAGAATCGCGTAAGCCGAAGAGTTTGAGGTTGCTATGAGCTGCTGTGATGCCACGGCACTCTACTGAGGGTGACATAATGAGACTCTGTCTCAAAAAAAAAAAAAAGTTCAATTTCCTTGGTCAGAGTTACAAAGAAAAACAGAAGCCAGGCCTGAGTCACATCTAAAAGAGCAAAACTATTACCGATGTCTCAATCCCTATTTAAAAAAAAAAAAAAAAAAAAAGACATAAAACTGGCCGGATGCAATGGCTTATCCCTATAATCCTAGCACTCTGGGATGCTGAGGTGGGTTGAATGCTTGAACTCAGGACTTTGAGACCAGCCTGAGCAAGAACAAGACCTCATTCTGTACTAAAAATTAAAGAAAAATTAGCTGGGCTTTGTGGGAGGTGCCTCACTCTAGCCTGGGCAACAGAGTGAGACTCTGTCTCAAAAAAACAAACTAGGAAGGAGTAGGGCAGCCGGCCCCATATACCAGAGGTGGTGGGTTCAAGCCCGGCCCCAGGCAAAAACAAAAAAGAACAAGGGGTGGCCCCTACGGCTCAGTGAGTAGGGCACCAGCCCCATATACTGAGGGTGACAGGTTTGAACCTGGCCCCGGCCAAACTGCAACAAAAAAATAGCCGGGCATTGAGGCCAGCACCTGTAGTCCCAGCTACTCGGGAGGCTGAGGTAAGAGAATCACCTAAGCCCAAGAGCTGGAGGTTGCTGTGAGCTGTGACGCCACAGCACTCTACCGAAGGCTACAAAGTGAGTCTCTCTCTAAAAAAAATAATAAATAAAATAAAACCTTAAAATGGGGGGCAGTGCCTGTGGCTCAAAGGAGTAGGGCGCTGGCCCCATATACCACAGGTGGCAGGTTCAAACCCAGCCCCGGCCAAAAACTGCAAAAAAAAAAAAAAACCCTAAAACGGGGCCAGGCGTGGTAGCTCACACCTGTAATCCCAGCACTTTGGGAAGCTGAGACGGCTAGATGACATGAAGTCAAGAGTTCAAGACCAGCCTGAGCTAGAGCGAGACCCCCATCTCTAAAAATAGCCAGGTCAACATTGTGGCGGACACCTATAGTCTCAGCTGCTCGGGAGGCTGAGGCAAGAAAAGAATCACTTGACCCCAAGAATTAAAGGTTGCTGTGAGCTATGACGCCATGGCACTCTACTGAGAATGACAAAGTAAGACTCTGTCTCAATATTAAAAAAAAAAAAAAAGAAAGAAAAAGAAAACAGGAATACAATCTAGTTAATTTCAAGTTTTAGTTTTTCTTTTTTTTTTTGAGACAGAGTCCCAAGCTGTTGCCCTGGGTAGAATGCAGTGGTGAAACAGCTTGCAGCAACCTCAAACTTTTGGGCTTAAGCAATTCTCTTGCCTCAGACTCCCAAGTAGCTGGGACTATAGGCACCTGCCACAACGCCCAGCTAGTTTTGGTTACAGTTGTTATTGTTGTTTAGCAGGACTGGGCCGGGCTCAAACCTACCAGCCTCAGTGTATGTGTCTGGCACCCTACTCACAAAGCTACAGGTGCTGAGCCACTGGGCTATTTTTTTTTTTTGCAGCTGTCACTGTTGTTTTAGCTGGCCTAGGCCGGGTTCAGAACCCACAAGCCTCAGTGTATGTGGCCAGTGCCCTACCCACTGAGCTATGTGCGTCACCTAATTTCAAGTTCTTCAAAGGCTTATAAAGACCTTGCATGTGAGACTAGTATAGTGTTCCACATGGAATGAATATTTAATTAATAATCAGACAGGGGGCCAGGTGCAGTGGCTCACACCTGTAATCCTGCATTTGGGAGGCTGAGGCGGGCAGATGCCTGAGTTCACACGTTGGAGACCAGCCTGAACCAGAGCAAGACCCTGTCTCTAAAAAATAACCAGGTGTTGTGGTGAGCACCTGTAGTCCCAGCTACTTGGGAGGCTGAGGCAAGAAGATCACTTGAACCCAAGGTTTGAGGTTGCTATAAGCTAAGATACCACGGCCCTCTACCACGGATGACCAAGTGAGACTCTGTCTCCCAAAAAAAAAAAAAAAATTAACAATCAGACAGCATTTAAGATTAATGACTGATCTAGATGTCAGAATATCTAGAATACAAGATATAACAGATAGATATAATCAATCTACAATTCAAGCATTCATTCATTTGTTCAACAAATATTTACTGAAGATCAACTATGTGCCAAGGAATGCTCTAGAGGATAGGGATATAGTGTTGTAAAACAGAAATAAGGTCCCCGTTCATTATTAACGCAGCCTCAACCAAGTTACGGAGCTGTTGTATCAATCACATCATACACACAGATGAAAAGAGGGATTCTTCAAGAACCACAGGCACCATGGAGATCTCAAGGTTATAACTATAGACTTAAATAAGGATGGGTCCCCAGATGCTACTGAACATCAAAGTCTGGGACACAAACTATCCAACTGCTGATCCTGCACGTTACAGAACTTCCCAGAATTGTTACTCACAGAAGATCCATCTTCTTCATGTAAGCCCTCTTTCCTCAGCTGTATTTTCTCTAAAGGGCGTAAGTAAGGACTGTCCCAGCAGAACCACTCATCATAACGATGATTCCAACGCTTGAAATGGATGAGTACTTTTCCTTCTTCGTAGTCAATGTCTTCTATGTGAGCTGGATACCTGAGTCAGAAAAAAAAAATTGAAATTCCTTTTAAACCCACCCAAAACATCCAAACTGGTACTCTTCCAAATCTCTTCCCAAAGGAGAAGGCTAACAAAGTACAAAAGGCCTACCATTTAGAGACTCTAAATGTAAAGTGGGTCAAATCACAAACTGTTAAGTGTAACAAGACAACTGGGTCAAATCACAAACTGTGGAGTGTAACAGACTTGGTCTGAATCTCAGCCTAGATACATCTTAGATAATGAACTATTAAATTAATCTTTGAGAGCCTCAGTACCCTCATGTAATGTAGGGTTGTAGTACAAGCTAAACAAGATGACATATACAAAAGAACTGAGCACATAGGAGTCAGAAGAAAACATTTAACAACTAAATTATATTTTACACATGCCAATAAATTAAGATGACCACGCAACCCAGACTATATCAGACAGTCTCAATTTTAAGTAGAACCTCTACAGGTGACCACCATTCTACACGGATCACCTCTTTAAGCTAACCTAATTTTCATAGGCTAGACATGTACCACATGTTATCAGTACAGTAAGCCTAGTTCCTTATGCTGACCACCTCTATATGTTGATCAATTTGTTACAGTCTCTTAGGCGGTCAACTTAACAGAGGTTCTACTGTATTTTGTAATCCATATAACAGAATACTGTGCAGTTATTTAAAAAAACTATGATCCTATAACATGATATGGAAAGCTCTCCCAAGATGTATTGTTAAATAATGCAGAACACTGTGTATGGTAAGTTGCTATTTTTCTTTTTTTTTTTTTGAGACAAGAGTCTCAAGCTATCACCCTGGATAGAGTGCCGTGGCGTCACAGCTCACAGCAACCTCAAACTCTTGGGCTTAAGTGATTCTCTTGCCTCAGCCTCCACAGCTGGGATTATAGGCATCCACCACCACACTGGCTATTTTTTTTGTTGCAGCTGTCATTGTTGTTTAGCTAGCCTGGGCCAGATTCGAACCTGCCAGCCTCGGTGTACGTGGCCCGGTGCCCTACCCACTGAGCTACGGGCGCCACCAGCTGCTATTTATTTTTACAAGAAGAATATATATGTACATATACTTATATACACATAAAGTATCTAGGAGGATGCACAAGTAACAAATAATGATTACTTATAGAAAAGTGTGGACAGTTCAGAAGACGGGTGATTTCAGCCTCCCTTCTGCCTTCCTTCTGGACTGAGAGTTGAGAAAGCCAACAACTACATTTTCCTGACTCCCCTACAATTGGTAACTAAGGTCATAGAGACCTATGGGTTAGTGGCTAGACCCAGTACACCAGTGCAAGGCCTTTCAAAGTTTCATGTACATATAAATCATCAAGGGATCTTGTTAGAAAGAAATTCTGCAGGCTGAACTAGGACCTAAGGGCTCTAGCAAGCTCCCAGGTGATGCTGGTTTACAGTAGCAAGAGTCTAATGTCTACTCACTGGCTTTGTGAGTGTCTCAAGCAGCAACGGTGTGATGGCAGAGTCAATAGTGACTTAACCTCTAGATCATAAGCCCTTCAAACTGATACTCTACGGATAGCCTCCTTGAGTCCTACTCCTCCAACTCTTCCAACAATTTTATAAGTACCCAATTCTCTGTGTTAAATCCCTCTCTGGTTAAAATACTCAGGGTAGTTTCTGTTTCCAGAGTTTATAACCAACACAAGAGGAACTCTGTATAAGGCAAAAGGAGAGGGCAAAAGTAGGAAGGAGACTTTTTGCAGTATACTTTAAAATATTTTTTATTTCAACCACATAAATGCATTCCTCATTCCAAAAATAAATAAAAATATCATATGCAATTGTTCTCCTAAACACACTTATAATAAATAAAGAGACTGCTATTCTAGATTAAGAAAATTAAAGTTCTATTTATATTTTCTCCCTGCAACTTTTATTTATACCATTTCCTTCCCCTTCTTTTTTGAGACAGAATCTTACTGTGTCGCCCTTGGTAGAGTACTGTGACATCACAGTTCAAAGCAACCTCAAACTCAAACACCCGGCTATTTTTTGTTGCAGTTATCATTGTTGTTTAGCTAATCTGGGAATCGAACCCACCAGCCTCAGTGTATGTGGCTGGCACCATAATCACTGTGCTACAGGCACTGAGCCCCATTTCCTTCCCTTTTTTGTATCCAGCACCAAGTACAGTGCTGTCCTAATAAACACGTGCTGCCTGAATAAACAAGCCTGGTTTCTTGTGTCTATATACCATGTCTATTTCATCCCTACACTAGTATCCTCTAAGGTAGTTTTCTTGGCACTAACTTACCACAGTAACCTGCACATACTGGGTACTCAGTAAACATTCAGCAAACGAATTCATTCTCTCGTTCTCCCCAAAGATCTCATCTCCTGTCAATATTTTTTATGTATGTGACAAAATCTCACTCTGTCACCCTGGGTAGACTGCCATTATAGCTCACAGCAACCTCAAACTCCTGGGCTCAAGTGATCTTCTTGCCTCAGCCTCCCAAGTACCTAGGACTATTGCCGTATGCCACAACACCTGGCTTATTTATTTATTTATTTTTAGAGACAGAATCTCACTTTATCACCCTTGGTAGAGTGCCATGATGTCACAGCTCACAGCAACCTCCAACTCCTGGGCTTAGGCGATTCTCTTGCCTCAGCCTCCCAAGTAACTGGGACCACAAGCGCCCACCACAACACCCGGCTACTTTTTGCTACCATTTGGCCGGCACCGGGGCCAGGTTTGAATCCACCACCCTCCGTATATGGGGCCGGTGCCCTACCCACTGAGCCACAGGCGCCGCCCTAATTTATTTATTTATTTTTTTAGTAGAGATAGGGTCTTGCTCTTTGCTCTTGCTTAGTCTGGTCTCAAACTCCTGAGCTCAAGTGATCCAACCGCCTCAGCCTCCCAAAGTGCTAAGATTATAGGTGTGGGCCACCATGCCCTGTCAATATTTTTAATTCTAAGGTTCTAAGACTCCAGATACCTATTCCAATTTCATTCCAAGTTCAGGTCCCATCTCTTGAGCTCAGTATTCATCACAGAGGACTAACAAGGTATACTTTTCAAAACCCCTAATGGTACTACCCCTTCATTAATTGATGAAAAATATTAACAGAAGGGACAGTGCCCGTAGCTCAGTGGGTAGGGCGCCAGCCACATACACCAAGGGTGGTGGGTTCAAACCCAGCCTGGGCAAGCTAAAGCAACAATAACCGCAACAAAAGAAATAGCCAAGAGTTTTGGTGGGCACCTGTAGTTCCAGCTACTTGGGAGGCTGAAGTAAGAGAATCGCTTAAGCCTAAGAGTTGGAAGTTGCTGTGAGCTGTGATGCCAGAGCTCTCTACTGAGGGCAACACAGTGAGACTGTCTCAAAAAAAAAAAAAAAAAAAAAGAAGGAATAAACAGCCCTGAAATTAGTCTTCCTACTCCAAACCAACTCACAGCTGCTATAAATACATCTTGACAGCAGGCTAGCTAATTGTGTGATCTGATTGAGTTGAATAAGTACCACTGTAGGAAACAAAAAAGATTCCCTAGAAGGCCAGGCACCGTGGCTCACACCTGTAATCCTAGTACTCTGGAAGGCCAAGGCAAGTGGATTGCTTGAGCTCAGAAGTTCAAGACCAGCCTGAGCAAGAACAAGACCCTGTCTCTAAAAATAGCCAGGCATTGTGGTGGGTACCTGTAGTCACAGCTACTCAGGAGGCTAAGAGGCAAGAGAATCACTTGAGCCCAAGAGTTTGAGGTTGCTGTGAGCTACGACGCATGGCACTCTACCAAGGACGACAAAGTGAGACTCTGTCTGAAAAAAAAAAAAGAAAGAAAGAAAGAAAAGAAAGATTCCCTAAATCTATTCCTCTCTGTAAAATGGGGAGAAGGACATAGATATCTCAAGTATGGATCTCTTGTCCTCTCATTCACTCAGTCCATCATAGGCTAATTAACTTCTCTAAAACAGCACAATCTGTCCCAAAATACAAAACCTTTTCTTTAATAGTTTACTATCTCTAGCAAGAGTTTTTAAACACAGGGTCTTTGGACAAATGCAGGGAACAGAGTTTTCACAGAACTAACTTTACTTAATTTATACAACTGTTCTTTATACTGAAATCACATTCTTTCTCATTTCATTATTTAGTATACTTTTTTTTTGAGATAGAGTCTATGTCGCCCTTGGTAGAATGCTGTGGAGTCACAGCTCACAACAACCTCAAACTCTTGGGCTTAAGCGATTCTCTTGCCTCAGCCTCCCAAATAGCTGGGACTACAGGCGCCCGCCACAGCTATTTTTTTGTTGTAATTGTTGTCATTGTTGTTTGGCAGGCCCAGGCTTTGAACCCACCAGCTCCAGTGTATGTGGCCGGTGCCCCAGCTGCTGAGCTACAGGTGCCGAGCTTAAGTACACCTTTTAAATTAAAATGATAACTGCTTGTTTTTTGTTTTTGAGACAGAGTCTCAGTTTGTCACTTAGGCTAAACAGAGTGCCACAGCCTCAACCTAGCTCACAGCAATCTCAAACTCCTGGGTTCAAGTGATCCTCCTGCTTCAGCCTCTGGAGAAGCTGGGACTACTGCTGCCCACCATAACACCTGACTAATTTTTCTTTCTTTCTTCTTTTTTTTTGAGACAGAGTCTCACTCGGTCACCCCTGGTAGAGTGCCGTGGAGTCTTAGATCACGGCAACCTCACACTCTTGGGTTCAAGTGATCCTCTTGCCTCAGCCTCCCAAGTAGCTGGGACTACAGTTGCCCGCAACAACACCTGGCTATTTTTTAGAGGCAGGGTCTCAGTCTGGCTTAAGCTGGTCTCGAACCTGTGAGCTCAAGCAATCCACCAGCCTTAGCTTCCCAAGTACCTGGATTATAGGCATGAGTCACCTCACCTAGCTTCCTTTTTTTTTTTTTCTTTTTCTAGAGACAGAGTCTCATTTTGTTACCCTAGGTAAAATACTGTGGCGTCACAGCTCACAGCAACCTCAAATTCTTCAGCTTAAGCAATTCTCTGGCCTCAGACTCCCAAGTAGCTGGGACTACAGGTGCCTGCCACAACACCTGGCTATTTTTAGAGACGAGGTCTCATTTGGCTCAGGCTGGTCTCAAACTCGTGAGCTCAGACAATCCACCTGCCTTGGTCTCCCAGAGTGCTAGGATTACAGCAGTGAGCCACCACACCCGGCCAAATTTTTATATTTTTAGTCGAGATGGGGGTCTTGCTCTTTTTTTTTTTTTTGGGACACAGCCTCAAGCTGTCACCCTGGATAGAGTGCTGTGGCATTACAGCTCACAGCAACTTTCAATTCCTGGGTTTAAGCGAGTCTCCTGCCTCCGCTTCCCAAGTAGCTGGGACTACAGGTGCCTGGCACAACACCTGGCCATTTATTTGGTTGCAGTCGTCATTGTTGTTTGGCGGGCCCGGGCTGGATTCGAACCCGCCAGCTCAGGTGTACGTGGCTGGCGCCTTAGCCCGTTGAGCCACAGGCGCCGAGCCGGGGGGAGTGGGGGGGGGTCTTGCTCTCACTCAGGGTAGTCTCAAACTCCTAAGCTCAAGGGATCCTCCTGCCTCAACCTCCCAGAGTGCTGGGATTACAGGCATGAGCCACCACACCCCGCCAATAACTAGGTGTTTTTAATATCCTTACTAATATCACACAGCCATCAAAAAGAATAAAGCAGCTCTATTTAAATTGCTTTTAAATAATCTCCAAAGTAGGGGCAAAATTCAACAAGTAAAACAGTATTTGAATGCACTACCATTTATTTGAGGGAAGGGAGAGAGCCAATATCTTCTTATGTGTTTTTAAATGTGGAGGCTTATCTCTGGAAGGATAATCAAGCAATCCGGTTTGCCTCTTGGGAGGGGACTGGATAGTTAAGGAACTAGAGATGAGTATGAGACTTGTTTTATTCAATGTAAATTGGCAACTTCAGGACAAAGCCTAAATCTTTTCACATCTACGCTGGTCCAGGCACCTTCTACAAGTCTGGAAAGTAAGAATTCATATCAAATGTGAACTCTTAGGCCAGCAACTCTACTGCACACACTCCATCTAAGAAGTCTCTATACCCTCAGCTGGCCTAAAGCCTCTCCCTCATGCAACCTTCACTGGGTACAGATATCCCACTGCTTGAAGACCTAAACAAACTGCTCCAAAAGGCTCAACTGTAACCAAGGAGAGAAGTTTTCTGAAGAGAAAGTGATCCTCCCTACTTCCCTAAAGTGTTAACAAGGATGCAAGTCACTCATGGGGGTGGATGACCCAATTGCATTTCAGAGAAGGACGCTGCAAAGACCACATTAGAGATCAACCCCAGTAAGATTTAGTGGATTACAATTGCTGCCTGTCTTGGAGAAAGTTCAGCTTCATCAGTCAACAGGACTTATATTAAGTGCCTTTGATCTGGCCAGTCATTCTAGGTCTTAGAAGGGATTACACTAACATGTATGCGCTGGCTCTTGCCCTTAAAGAGAACTAGACTCATAAACCGATTAAGCTTTAAAACTATTAGGTTGAACCACATGGAACTGCTGATAATCAACTGCTTTTCACTACCAAAATAGTAATTCTATCTGGTTCAACCTAAAGGCGGGCTAAAAAAGAGGCAAGGTTAACAAAGGAAGAGAGACATGAAAGGAATTTATGCAGGCAAAAAAGGGAAGAGAGAATTTCTAGCATCAACATGTAACTGTCACTGTTAAGACTTTAGTTTCCAAACTAGCACTACAGATAAGAGTCACAATTCTAACCAATAGGAATATCAGCCAAAAAGGAGCAGACATTAATACCAAAAATTAGTTCTGGGAAAGAAAGAGAGATTAGGCATGGCCAAGAGACTTTTGCCGATAATTTAAATTTTTATAAGGATTTAGTCACATATTACTTGTATAAGTAAATTAAAAATTTAAAAGTATTTGGCTCAGCCCCTGTGGCTCAACGGGCTAAGGTGCGAGCCACATACACCTGAGCTGGGGGGTTCGAATCCAGCTGGGGCCTGCCAAACAACAAAGTCGGCTGCAACCAAAAAATAGCCGGGCGTTGTAGCGGGCGCCTGTAGTCCCAGCTACTTGGGAGGCAGAGGCAGGAGACTCGCTTGAGCCCAGGAGTTGGAGGTTGCTGTGAGCTGTGATGCCACAGTACTCTACCCAGGGTGACAGCTTGAGGTTCTGTCTCAAAAAAAA